>RXOD01004966.1:0-16821 GCA_005223375.1 Amoebophrya sp. AT5.2 | reverse complement strand
CGGCCGCCGCGGCCGATGAGCGCCGACGTGCGCACGTATGACGGCAATGAGAGGACTCTGGGCAGGAGTGTACGGGGGAACTTCACGCGGGAGGCCTACGGCGATCACGCGGGCACCCGCGGAACCGCGGAAATGCGGCAGCAGGCAGAAGGTGGTGGGCAGCTGGCGCTCACGAGCACGCTCGAGGAGGGCGCAGACGCAGTAGAAGCGATGCAGCTTTACGGAAAGCGGAAAGCAGAGCAGTACTTGGGCACGACCGGCACGGATCTGTCGCCGACCGGGGAGAAAGTGAAACTGCCACTCGGGTGGACCAAGCACAGGGAAAAGGACGGAGGTACCTACGCGTGCTAGCTGGCAACCGCTCGAAATGACAGATCCGTTAATCCACGATAACATGCCAAGAATTTTTTGTCTCACCCACCTTTCCTGGCTGCGGCGCCGTCACGACGAGCCCCAGTTTTACTTTTTTTCGACGCCAGGAGCTGCTAAATAAGCGGATCCATCTAGAGGTAAATTTTTTTGCTTGATCGAAGTCGAACCTGGTGTACCGGCAATTTATGATTTTTGATTGATCCTACAACAGACCGCAGCCGCACTTACTACTACAACCGGTTTAGTGGGGAGTCTCGTTGGGAGCGGCCCGAGGGCATTGAGATCCCGGACATGATGAAGACGGAGACCGCGACCCGGCTGAAGGAGGAGATCAACGAGCACCAGCAGCAGGAGCAGCAGCGGCAGCTCGCGGCGATCGAACAGAACGTGGTGGAGGGGGACGGGCTGCACGACGTGGACGAGAACCTGCCCGACGTGGTGCTGTTCTTCATCGTGATCTACCGCTACCTGCGCGCGAACTACCGCCGCTTCAAGAAGCAGCTGAAGAAGGCGTTCGAGAAGCAGGTGGACGAGGAAGTGATGGCGATCCTGATGCGCGAGAACGAGGCGTTCGCACTCACGCACATGGGCGTGGGCGTGGACATGGTGGAGTACGTGGAACCGCTAGAGGCCCGGAAGATCCCCGCGGCCGCGGCTGTGCACCTCACGTTGGAGGAAACCGAGAACGACACTCTGATGCTGCGGCTGCCGCGGCTGGGGGACGGCTGGGAACACTTCCGAAAGTGGATCCTCACCGTGGCCAAGTGCTGCTACGAAGGGGGGGACGGGGGGGACGCATGGGTGCGAACGCTGTGGGAAAGGCTAAACTACCAAGTGGAGGAGGAGGAGCGGGTACTACCTGATGGCCGGTTTTCACCGTTGCACTCCCGACTTACTTCGTCCGTTATTTCGCCTCTAGTAAACTAAGTCGTGAAATTAAGGCGGCCCCGCTACTTGTCGCGGAATGCAGCGCTCAGGCTCACTCTCGCTCTTCAGACGCACTACGATAGATTTTCGTCTTCCAAATAAAAATCCAAAACCAGGAGCGCAACCCGTCGAAGACATACTCGCTGGAACAGCTCCAGCGCGACCACGGGTTGGAGCACTACAAGGTGATGGAACGTGAGCTGCGGCAGCGCGTAATGGACCTCTCCAAAAGCAAGACCGAGACCTACGAGAAGCTCGCGATCAAGCAGCGCACTGGCGCCACGCAGGACGTCGCGCGGCTGAAAGACTGCCACGTGCGGCTGCGCAACACGCAGAAAGAGCTCGCGCAATTACGAAAGCAGAAGGAGGAGCAGGCACGGGTTCTCCGCAAAGTCGACGGGACGTACGACACGTCGGGTCTTGTAGCGGGGAGTGCGGTGGTTCCCTCTCCTGGAAATAGCGGTACGCCCGCCGGCGCGGCGAAGCCGGCCGCTGGGAAAAAGCCGCCTCCACTGGCCAGCCCGGCAGGAGGCGGAAGCGCAGGGACGAAAACACCGACGGCCAAATCATCAGGAAGATCACCGAAGAAAAAGCCGGGGTGAACTAGGAGCCGCGAGCACAGGAGCGCCGAGGCCTCTTCATTTCCCCGGCCCCGCCGAAACCTTCCATACCGACCCGTGCTGACGTGCGTGCAGCAGGCGAAACAACTTTTTTTTAGTTGGCGCCCCGGGGGGTTTCGTGCGTACGACCACAACAACTGATATGGGCACGCACCGGCATGAAACAAGGGACCACACGACACCGGAGCTGGGAGCATTCCATCCGCGCGCTTCGGAAGCGTCCGCGCCATCGGTGGTGTTTGCGGCTCTCGATGGTTCATTCGGTTTTGCGTATCCAGATAACACAGCGGCCGGTGCAAGGGCGGTTGCGACCCGACGCTCCGCGACCACTTTTTTTGTATCAGCTGAAACAGGGCGAGGGCGGCACACGCCCCACGCAAGCAGCACTGCGAAGATCGGTCCTCGAGCTCTGGCGGAGGTCCTCAGCGACGTTGACTTTGGCCACGAGTTTCGGTTTATTTGCATTGTGTGAAGAAGAAGTTGAAAACTGTTCAAGGAAGTACTCAGTCAATGAATCAATGAATGGGGAGAACCAAGTGAACTCGGTTCGTCTTCGCATTTATCGTCACGTGCACGTGGAAGTTGATCACAAACACTCTCGGGCTTGCGTTGCGCTTCATCGGTACTTCAGTACGTTGGTATCACATGAACATGATGTCACCGTCGTTCGCACTTCGCACCTTGTTGCCTACCGGGATAGTTTCACTGCGTGTATCAGTTCGCTTGCAGCACGCGCAGCAGGACCCTTGGGGCTGTGACCGCGCAGCGTCCCTATTTTTCCTCCACGAAAATAAAAAAGTTATCCATCGAATCAATATATAGCCTCAGAACTGCTCTCGCTCTCGACCTTAGGCAGACGCAGACCTTAATACACCAGGAACAAGCCGCCTGCAAGAACAACAAAAATTATAGGCACCAGGAATTCGGAGGTACTAGAAGTCCAGCGGCGTAGCTCCATCGCAGCATGATGGCCGCTGCGCGCTCGTATGGGGAGCACTCTCCCCGTACCATGGGCGGCGCTGCGGGTGGGTACGACTCGGACCACGAGCACATGATGGGCGCCGTGTCCTCGGACGACCAGGTGCTCACGGACGCGCTGGACGTGAAGGTCCGCCACGGCTTCATCCGCAAGGTGTTCAGCATCGTGGCGGTGCAGCTGCTGTTCACCGCCGTGCTTGCCACCCCCTTCGTCGCGTACAAGCCGGCCGCGCAGCACTTCGTGGTGCAGTACCAGGCGCTGGTGGTGCTCGCCATGTTCGCTCCCCTTATCTTGATCTGCTGCGCCATGTGCAACCCGGGCCTGATGCGCACCTACCCGCAGAACTACCTCTTCCTGGGGCTGATGACGCTGGCTTTATCAGTGACGGTGGGGGTCGCGACGCTGCAGTACGACGCCAAGTCGGTGCTGTCGGTGGCCGTAATGACGGGGCTGCTCACGGGCTCGCTGGCGCTGTTCGCGCTGCAGACGCGGGTGGACTTCACGGGGCTGGGGCCCTACCTGTTCACCTTCTGCCTGGGGCTGGGGCTCATCGGCCTCTTCATGATGTTCGTGCCGATGTCCCACCCAATCATGATGGTGTACTCAGGGCTGGCCGCCTGTCTGTTTTGCTTCTACATCATCTTCGACATCCAGATGATCGTGGGCGGAAAACACACGGCGCGCCAGTTCGCGGTGGACGAGTACTGCTTCGCAGCGCTGCACCTCTACATGGACATCATCAACCTCTTCCTGCACCTGCTGCGCCTCTTCGGAGACCGAAACTAACTAAGTACCCAGTGGGCGGCAGACATTTGCGTAAAAGTACTGAGGAATTATGCTTCTGGTGTCATCTGTGTCGTGTGTCGTATCGTCAGATGAAAGAAGACTTTCCCGAGCGAGACAAGAACAGCAGGGCCGGTGAAGCATAATCGGATGATTGTGCTGGACTGTGATGGTGCGGCACTTCGTTTGTTCAAACGACTTGTGTAATCCGATGAACGGAGCTGCAAGGAACAATTTTGCATTTCTTTGAAATACTTGTACTTACTCAAGAATGAACACGATCGATACGAATACGATGAAGAGCCAAGTAGTTGCATGAGACGTGCAGGTGGTCCGCGGTCCCAGAGGATCGATCAACGTCGTGAGATGGACGACACGAGAACTGCACTACGATGTGACCAGTTTACTACTTTGCATTCTTGATTTGCTGTACCTGTAAGCATGGTGAATGCTGTTGAAATTGAACGAAAAATGCACTCAATCTTGTTGCTGGAATCTCGCTTTGAGATATTTTGCCTCGTTGTTCTTGCTTCGCGAAAAGCATTGACGGGTTCGTATGGCTCTTGTGAATTCTCATGATTTGCTTCCGGGAAGCGAAATCCACCGCACTTTTATTGTCTCGGTACATCGCATCTGCAGCACGGACACGGTTTAAAGTTGTTTTGGTTGCGCTTGCGACGTTTTCATTTTATTCATTTGAACTCTTCATCGCAAACACAACAAGTAGCCAGGGATTATAGCCGGTGCCGGGGCGGATATCGGTATGGGTAGATTGACTACGCATCCGAAGTAATGCCGATTTCTGCTTCTTGTGCTGCGTTTCCGTATGCTTCGTCCTTGGTCTTCAATGTCCTGCACGAAGCTACTTCTCGCGCCCTCGGACGACGTCAGAACAAGAGTAGCTTTGCAAAAACAAGCACGAAGACTAGACCAGCTTTATTTTATCACCGAACCGGGGGCGCTGTTCACTGTCTCGAGACCACACTAAACGACAAGAATAGGAATAATGGTTGGGCAATATCTACTAGTGGTGCTACCAGCCGCAGCAGCAGTTGCGCCGGCAAGCAGAACCTCCCGCCGGTATGCCAAATTTTCGACGCACGAAAGAAGTACCTGGGGACGGGCTTTCTCTATCGAAGTGGCTATGTCGTTACCGCCGCACACCTCTTTGACGAAGCGAACGCAGAGGACAGGATCCGCCTCCTTCACTTACATTTTTGCGAAGTCGCACACCAAAGCTCGAACTCTTATCCGGAGACGGTGTCCTCGTCTAAGTACTGGCGACGCGGCACCATCTTAGGGAGGGAAAGCGGCCCCGACGTCGCGGTCGTTAGATTGGAACGGCACCCGCCTCCTCGCTCGCGACATGCCGCGGCGGAAACCTGCGTATCGTGTCAGCAGGGAGCGTCTAGCTCTAGCCGGCGGCCGCCGATGGGGGCTGCCGTGTTTACGATTGGGTCGCCGAAGGAGGGATCGGAGCCAATTTTGGTGAGAGGGCATTGCGTGCAGCCGTACCAGCGCTTCCCGCGACTGGCGGAGGAGCAGACCCCGCGATTCATTCAGCTCAGTTTGGCGACTACAGCAGGCATGTCGGGCAGTCCTGTGTTTCTCTCGCCTGCTCCGAGCTCTGTTCACGACCGTGAAGAGGGCATAACCGATGGTGAGCGGGAGAGCGAGAGCGCGTTTTGCGGCATGCTGGTGAAAAAGTTTCTGGATTTCGGACTCGCCGTGTCTGCGGACGTGGTGGAGGCGGTAGCAGAGCGTATAATTCTCGGAAGTCACCTACTCTCTGACCTTGAGCAAAAGTATCGCGAAAATCGGGCACCGCCGGCGCGGTCGTTGCCCCAGACGCTGCAGCTAGGGGTCGTCGTTGTAGAAGATGACGAAAGCGAATGCGAAAGCGAAGCTGCGCCGTCGGGTGGCCTTCTAGTAACCGAGGTGGATGCGAGAGGCGTCGGAGAAAAAAAGGGCCTCAAAGTGGGAGACCGGCTCGTGGCGGTGAACGGGACCGCACTCGAGTCGAGTAATCAGCTGCTGGAGATGATTTGGATTGGGAGACCGTTCACCATCACCACAGCGAAGGGGGAAACTATCCTGTTCGGGTGACGCATGGCAAGCTGTACTAGTGAAAGCGCAGGGCCAACGCCGAGCCTTGATGGCGCAGTTCCTTCGGGGGAGAAGATGTTGCTGTGTTTCTACCCTGAATGATAGATGTTGGTCAGCAGGAGCAGGACGAGGCTGCGCGCTGCAGGTCGAACTATCGCCTGATCGTGAAAGTCAGATGAAGTGAAAAAGCGACTCGATCACATTTTTCGCAAGTACAGGAGCAGGTCCTGCCAGCTTTGACGGCTCAGTTATAGACCGTTTCGCTTCCGATATCAATCCCCTGCAGGTAAGGGAATTATGAATACCACTGAATAAAGGTGTGTTGCGCCGAAAAAATTAGATTGAGATGGCTTCCGCGCCGAGGGTGGACATGCTGCCTCTGTTGGATCTCTCGTGGCTAGGCATTTCGGGCGAAGCCGAAGGTGATTCTATCGGGGAGGATGTGGAGTTTTCCGAGTCTCTGGTTGACGGGTGGGACGTTGCCTTCCGGACGCACGGTTTCGCCTATGTGCGCGTGCCACCGTCACTCGCAGCGCTGTATCGGCGGCTTGCTCATGCTGGGGTATTGGACGGTTTCTTCGTCGGGCAGACCGCAGAAGAGAAGATGCGCTACTGTCTCGGTGAAGGGTATGGGCGCGGCGGCTACGTGCCGCGCGGCGTCGAGACGGTCGCGAAGAGCGGCGGAGCGGGAGCAGGTGTCGAAAATGAAGTGAAAAAGGCCCCCTCTTTGCCAGATCCGGTCGAAACGCTCTGCGTCAACGGGTGGCGGGAAGTAGTTGCGGAGGCGGGCGATCTTCCTGAAAAAACCGGAAAGATGTCTAGAAGTAGACCTACGTCGCCGTTTCCGAGCGCCGCGACAGAGTACCCGTGCGGCGATGAGCTGCTGAATTGCACGATGCAGCTGTGGCAACAGCTAGATCGCCTGCTGCAACGCGTCATGGAGCTGTCTGCCGCGGCGCTTCGGCTGGAGGGAGCCGAGCGCGCGGCATTTTTGAAGGGCTTCCGCGGTTCGCTTCTTGAAGGACAGGGTGTGGAGGCCGAAGGACCAGGTCATCTTGGTGCGAGCGGAAGAAGAGATGGCCGCAGCCTCGGAAGCCGTGCGAGCAACGTGCTGCGGTACGCCAGATACTGCTTAGACGAGGACGAAGATCATGCCATGGCTGACGACGAACAGGAGCGGCGCGAGAACGAGGGGTCGGGAGAAGAGCAATCACTTGTAGGGCAAAGTAGACTTCTCTACGGTGCACACACGGACTACACGGGGTTCACCTTCTTGTGGCGCAGCGGAGAAAACGGGCTGCAGTGTCTTAGAAACAACCGTGCTGGAGGCGGTGACACCGACGAGAAGATGGGCATGGGGAATTGGATTGACGTGTCGAACGCGCACGGCGCCGACGTGATCGTGGTGAATGCTGGGGATTTGCTGCAGCGATGGACGAACGACCACTGGCTCAGTAACGTGCACCGGGTCTTGTGGCGGGGGAACAAATCGATGCACGTTACTCAGCGAAGCGGAGGACAGAACTTCTCGGCTTCGCTGTACTCGATAGTGTTCTTCACAGGACCACACGACGACACCATCATCAAAAGGCTGAAGTCAGAAAAACTAGCCGCCCTGGACGACGGGCCCGACAAGTATCCAGTGACCACTAGCGGCGCGCACTTGTGGGAGAAAATATCGAAGTCGAATACTTGACTGATTCAATTACAATTTGAAAACCGCCAGCAGTTCTTGCGGCTGAACGCAGGAGCACCAAGTATGATCATAATGAGGAAATTGTAGTAGCCGCTGTCCCTGTCGACCTCGTTGCAGGAGCAAGTTTGCGTGGAAGTACTTCTATGGTTTTTGACTCTCGACATCGACATCGATTCTCGAAGGCGGCGGAGTGACGTGATGATACATCGATCCATCGACTTCGATCTTCAAAGCATGTGCGGACAAATCACTATGCTTTTGCATGGTCGTGCTTGCACGCATTCGTGAAGAACTGCTAAAAGCAGCGAAGCAGTAACACGTACCGAAAACGCGCAGTGTGGGTTTTTTTGACTCTATCAACCGAGCCCAGCATGGGTCGGGTTCTGGAGCTGTTGTCGGGATCGCACCCGGCGCTCGATGACGGAATCGCGTATCCCTTTCAGGTTAACGGTGGCCGCCCCAAATCGGCAACCCAGTTCGTGGCTGGGCCTACCGGCTCATCACGTGCCTACCTGAACTCGTCCCGTGATTTTCTCGCTGACTCGCGCATCAGGCCGCGGCCCCGCATCAAGGCCAGACGCGGTGGTTTTGCAGCGTCGCCTCGAAGTTTTCAGCGCGGTGGACACTCCAACTCGAGGCGTACTTCCTTCAATGCGCGCTGCGTGGCGGTAAACCACGGCGGCACGACCACCACTTCTTTCCTTTCCGGCGACGCCGGCAAGGCGTACGACGAGACGGCGGAAAAAGTGGGCGACGCCGCGCAGCAGAAAATGGAGAAAGAGTTCGTCGAGGAGGTGACGAAGCAGGTGGACGAACAACTGAACGAGCTTCGGGATGCGGCAGAGGCCGCGAAGGCGAAGGCGGAAGCGAACGATCTGGTGAACGATCCGGAGAAGCTGCAGGGTGTGGTAGCAGACACGATTCCGAACCCGACGCGGACGTACGACGCGGCCATGGCGCTGGACCAAAACATGCAAGAGAGCATGGGAGAATTCGCGGAGGCGGAGGAAAGCACGAAGGCAGCGGGAACGGCAGTAGCAGCAGCTGCCGACGACAAGCTTAAGCTGTTGGTGTCCGACGTTACGCAAGCCGCGGACGCCGCACACGAGGAAATCGGGAAACTCGCGGACAAGGCGGAGGCCGGGCTGCAGGGAAAATTCAGCGAGACAGGAGAGCTCTTGGCAAACGAGGCTGGGCATGTGGGCCAGCAAATCGCCGACGTGGCGGCGGCGGGCGCGAGGAATGTTGCGCTGACTGGAGCGCACGCGGAAAAGCGGCTGCACGAGACGGCCGGCACGGTGGTGGAGGGCCACGTGCTCGAGCGTGCGCACGCACTTCAGGGCGGCAAGCCTCTGGTGGTGGCAGGCTCGGAAGCGGCCGGGGAACTCGCGGCGGAAGCGTCGCAGCAGGCTCGGGAGCAGCTGACTGCTGTGGGCGGCAGCTCCCAAGATGTGGGCGAGGACCTCGGCGCGGCCGCGGAGATCGTCAAGAAGGAGCTGGAAGCCGCGGCGCGCCCCGCCGTAGCCACCACCGAGGAGCTCACGGGCGGGTTTGGGGACCACATCAGGAAGACAACGAGCGAGACGGGCGACAAGATGATGACATTCGCCAAGGGTGCGACGGCCAAAATCATGCTGGAGGCGAACAAGGCGGAGGCCGCGGGCGTGGAGGGGGCGAAGGATGCAGCGCTGGCAGCAGCGGAAGGAATCGGAAAATACGTCGCGGCCCGGAGCAAAACGCTCGCGAGCCACGCGCAGCACGATGCGGAAGCGGTAGCGGCAAAGGCGACGGCAAAAGCGGAGCTGCTACAGACCGAGCTCGACACGGCCACGAAGGAGCTGAAGCCTGTGGTGGACGCGGCGGGCGGGTCGCTACAGGACGCGGCGAAGCGAGTCGGGGAAACGGTGCACCAGGGCGCGCTTGATGCCGTTAGCGCCGCTGCAGGGATCAACGGACAAGAGCTCTTGAAAACGATTGGTGAAGTAGATTCGAACCTAGACGATGCAGCGAAAACGAAGATCAAGGAGCTTGTCGCGGGTGTGGCGGACCGGCCCTCCGTGCAGGAGGTCAGGGGGGCCGTGACAGAAAATTTGGGATCGGCGTTAGCAGAGTCCCGGGGCGTTGCAGAGAGGGCCGCGCAGGACGCGAAGGAGGCCGGCTCTGGGGCGCTGAAAGCGATCGCCGATGCCGCGCGGTTTATGACAGCGGAAGGGCCAGCCAAAGCTGGGGAGGTCCTAGTCATGGAGGGCACGGCGGTGGCGCAGAAGGCAACCATGGAGGCGGAAAAGATGCGCGACAGAATCGCAGACGTGGCGAGCGGAACTACGGAGAATCTGCAAGAGACGTTGGCGGAGGTGGAGAACAGGGCAAAGTTTCTTCTTCCGTCGGCAAAGCTGCCGAAAATCGGCGAAGAAGCATCTCCGGTCGTGCAGGAGACGTTCGGCAACGTCGTGAGCACCGATGCGGGCCTCGAACTTCCCAACCCGTACGGCTTGGCGGAGGACGGGGTGAAAAAGGGTACTACTTGGAGAAGAGTTGTTGTAGACGTTTTGAGGCGCGCATGCCGCTGCGGGTCTATCCGGGAACCCTTGTTGTAGCGTCACATCACATTGTCGATTGAAATTGATTCACAATCACATTCACAGAAGAAGGCCTTACTTCATCATAACGAAGTAAGAAAACCTATGCAGTTGCAGGGCGGTTTACGTTTAGGTTTTTTTCAAAATTTTTGCTCATCCTCCTATTCGGGCTGCACAGTGAAAGCCTCGTCGGGGACAGCGAAGAAGCTTCTGCTGCAGACGTCGGGTCTTTACAAAGGGGATACAAAGGGTCCGTTGCATGTGCAGTACTTCGGGCAGCGGCCGGAGAACGGGTGGACGTACGAAAACCTCGGCATCGACCGCGCCGCCGCCTACCGCGATGAGCGGCAGTACAGGAATCCGTGCCAGGCCGGGGACATTCCCGATTCTGCGGAGGGCAAGTGCGAGTTGGTGAGGGAGCCTGGGCACGAGCCACAGTGCTATCGAACCGCGGAAACCGTCAAGGCCGGCGAGGAGTGCAATTGCGACAACCTGTGCGCGGACCCGCCCGTCTGCCCGAACAACCTGTGCCAGTTTGAAGACGGCAAGTGCGAGTTGACTCCCGCCGCGAAGGTCGCGGAAGACACCCCGCCATGCGCGTGCGAGAAATCCGAGGTGTGCACGACGATTCCGCCCTTGTGTCCAGCGGAGTATAATGGCAAAGAGCTGTGCGCAAAAGTGCAGCAGCCGCTCCCAGACGGCGTGGCCACCAAGGACGTGTGCCGCCCGACGGGCGCTCCCGGGCCT
The DNA here is from genome assembly GCA_005223375.1 of Amoebophrya sp. AT5.2. Taxonomy (NCBI): domain Eukaryota; class Dinophyceae; order Syndiniales; family Amoebophryaceae; genus Amoebophrya; species Amoebophrya sp. AT5.2. The sequence continues at coordinate 6,012 of RXOD01004966.1, read as the reverse complement.
TTTAAGTGCAGCTGCGAGGGTGTGTGCGACTTCCCCGAGTGCGCCGCGGAGCAGTGCGGCTGGCGCAGACCGCCTCCGACGCCGGGTGGTGCGAAGTTGCAGCTCCGCCTCGAGTTGTTCTGCGACCGCACCGACGTTACAAGGCGGGACAACGTGAAGTGCAAGTGTCCCGACGCGCTGTGCGGGGGCCTGCTGGACATGCTGGGGGACAAGACGAACGCCGCGTGGGAGATGCTCCGCGTGGGCCCCTTCAAATTGCTGCCGGACGTGCAAAAGGTGCTGGAGGCCACGCGGTTGGACCAGCTGCTGGAAACGGGCGGCGCGGCCGCGCAGAAGGCGAAGGCGACGCTGCAGGTGTTGTTCGGGCTGAAGGACGACAACGAGGTGCTCAAGGTGATCGACGAAACCCCTGTGCCGAAGAACCTGGACAAGGTGGTGGACGCCTTCCTCGCCTTCAAGCACGGGCTGGACACGGTGGAGGAGCTGGTGAAGATCGTGGCCAAGACCTTCTTCCTGCCGGGGATCACGAAGGCGACGGCGTCGCCGCTGCTGCGCAACCCCACGCTGCGGGGGGCCACGCCGGACATCCTGCGGGACTTTCTCCTGATGAAGTCGGGGGCGCTGCAGGGCGGCATGCTGGAGGTGGACTCGCTGCTCGGGCCGGGCTCGGCCGGGGTCGTGAACAGTTATTACGACGCGACGTTTGGCCGCGTGAAGGGCGCGGTGAAGGGGCTGATGTCGACGCTGAAGGCGAAGGCGTACAACGTGTGGACGTACCGGACACGCAAGAGCGCCCGGGCGTACCGGGAGCGGCTGCTGAAGCCGGAGTTCTTCCCGGATTCGCGCCGGCGCCAGGCCGCCGTCGGCGACGTGCAGCGGCTGAAGGGGCCGCACGGGGAGGAGTACCCGTACGGGGCGGTGCGCAAGCCCTTCGACCGGGCGGAGCAGCCCGACAACACGTCGAACGAGCCGCAGCTGCTGCTCTTCCACAAGTCGAAGTCGATCGTCGACACGGACATTACGAACACCAACTTCTTCAGCTGCTGGCAGACCGCGGAGACCACGCCGGTGCGGCCGCACGCACACCCCTTCATCCGGTTCGACCGCCCGCTGCACCGAATCCACGTGAAGGTGCGGGACACAGTGAACGCAGACGTGAAATGGGACGCCATCTACAACTTGGAGGGCTACACCGTGCTGAAGCCAAACGCGCCGGCGCTCGGCGGGACGCGCCCCGACTTCTGGACGTTCTGCGTGCCCCCGGACGAGCCGCTGCCGCACACCTTCAGCGTGGACGTCAGCCTGGTCGGCTCCGGCTTCAACAAGCTGAAAAAGGAAGAGGCGTTCGTGGGCTCCATGCTCGTGAACGCCTTCACACCGCGGCACGCGCCCGAAGGACACGCGATGCCGATGCCCATGCGACTCACAACCTTCGACATAAACCCAACGGACAAAGCAATCATGGCGCACAAGGAAAACGAGGACTGGCTGCCGATCGAGCTGTGAAACAGCTCTCTGCTGCGGCCAATGAAGGCTTTTTTAAAAACGTAGAAACACTTGCGGAGCTCACTTTCTCGTAGAATAAAAAAATACTTTTACTACAGGAGGAGTACGATTGAATCTGTGTCTGTGATGAAATCCCTGCACTACTTATTAATTACTACAGGAGGAGTATGTTGACTACAATGAATGAATTTCAATTATTGAGCATTGCGATCACCTCCACGAATTTGAATGCACGGAACGATCGGCAACGACTGCGATCGAGGTTTTCATCTGGTACCAGACGAGGTGCGGCCGAAAGTTTCGGAGAAGGGCCACGCGAGGTCGCGATGTGCGAGTGCTTTCAAATTGATGAAACCTGACTGAAAAATTGAAGGAGTGTGCGCGGCAGCAACACGAAGCTCTGGGGAGTCCTAGTAGACCAAGCTCTATCGACGATAGACTATCGTGCACGCAGGTGCAGGAGCTTCTGTTCGTGGGTGAAGGCGAACGCCACGATCAGGTTGCCATGAAGATGATGATAGATTCATTGCCTGATCGATGAAGATTTGAATCCTAGTCTCGTGGTCGTCGTCTTCCCGTGACAAAGGCAAGTCGAAGCGCAGCCCTCAGGCTCACGAGCTCAACTTCTCCAACTACAAGATCATGTGCTCCATTCCCATTGGAATTTGATGACGTTGATGACAGATCAATCAATCAACGATACTATCCTCGTGTTCTTGAAAGCACAAGCAGTAGACGAGTAGCTACTTAAGCCCTCCTCGCATCTTCGGGTCCGGCTTTTTCTTTCTTTCCAGCCATACTCTTCACTGGTACTCCTCGAAGCGCCACTAAGAATGCCTCCCAGACGTGCCGCCGCCTCGGTCGACCACGCAGCGGATATCGACGTGTATTCCGCGACGCAGAAGTGCGAGCTCAAAGAATTCAAAAAGTGGGCGGATTCCATTGACTTTGCGGGAGATCATGATTCGGATGGGGAGTTCGACTTCGAAGACGACGAGAGCGGGGACGACGACGCAGGGGGACCCTCTTCTGGATGTTCGAAGAAAGTCGCGCCGATGAAATCCAGGCCGGTCTCCAAGCTGGTTGCCGTCGACAGCACTTACGAACCCACGGCCAAGCTGCTCAAGCAGGCGAAAAAGAGGCTGAAGCAGGTGCACGACATGGCGGCGGAGAACGAGGATCTTGACTTGGATTTAGAGCATTTTCTGCTGATGGCGACTGGAGTAGCGAAGCCGACCGCAAAAGCTTGCGCCTACGCCGATGGCCCCCAAATGATGAAACTGCGGATGCAGCTAGCAGCGATTTTTGGACTGACGAAGGAGAACGGTGCTACTTTTATATATCGACAGCCTCAACTACAAACAATCAATGCACACTGTCACTTCATTTGCAATGGCAAACTTTCTTAATGAAACAGCTGAAACGTAAACGCAAAGAAAAAGTAAGAATCAACACCCGCTGCGTGGAATGATGCTCCACCGCAGGTTGGGAGACCAACGACAAGATCGATTTGGAGTGGATTCCCAAGGCTGTCAAGGGTTTCAAGACGCACAAGAAGGAGCAAGTCCGGGCCTTGCCCGACGACGAATTGCTCACCGTAGACATGCTCGAGGACGAGGACGACGATGTCGGTCTCGAGTTGCAGTTGCGGAATGTTGCCAGCTTCGTTTTGCCTCCGTCTTCGTTCACGGGTCATTTTCTGTGGACGGGTGTTGAGGACGAGCAAGATTTCGGGGATGTCGCGCATCCGCAGATTGTGGGCGCGTGGGTCAAGCCGGAGGCGGAAGCAGGGTCCGCCGGAGGGGGTCCGGGGGCGCTCTTTCTGGTGGTGTGCGGCCGCACTATGGACCAGATCGCGTCGTGTGGCTGAAGAGCCAGTTTGGTGTCTGGTGTTTTTGTTCGCGGATTTTGCGAGCAGCAGAATCGCGGGAATGCTCTGGAAGGATTGATAATGGCCCCGAGAGCGAGACGGGAGCTTCAGGCTCGGGCAAAGGAACTGCTTGCACGCACTCGACGCATTTTCATTCGAGTTTTTTGTTCCTTTCACTCCAAATCCGTTAAGTCGTTCTTTGACCGTGGTGCTGTACTAGTAGTTGTATAGCCGGCGTAGCCGTTATATGAAATCGCCCGAGATGAACACCAAAAGACTACCGATACTTCGATTCGAGGAGGGTTGAGCTCTTCCGCATTCTGCGGCTCCGACACGCAGATTCTCTTCTGCGCGCTGGAGGCGAGCTTTCCACCCGAGCCTGACCGCTTGACGAGCAGTGTAGCAGCTCTGAGGGCGCCAGGTTCATGTGGAAAACTCGCGAAGCGCCTCAATGATAAAGCGGGGGTTTATCCCCTAGGCCCTCCCCCCGCTTCAAAACATCGCATTGAGGCGCCGGTTCACCCAGGCAGGAGATGACGATCGCCTTCGGACGATCCTCACCTCCGGGTGAACAGGCTGAGGGGTTTGCCGTTCGATAAATCGAAAAGCAAACAAGCACAGGCAGTGCAAAAAGTGCCCCACGAGGCAAAAATCGTAGGCGCAGCGTAGGCGCAGTAGCGATGCGATCGGTGACGAGCGAAACCAATGCGATAACGGGGGGCTCCATGAGCAACACTTGCAGGCGGGGTGCTCCAAGAGCAACACCTGCCTCGAATCGAAGAATCGAATTACGAAAACCGGGATCGACATCGATATCGCGACTAGTGCAGTATGTAAAAGGTTGTGGCCAGCATGCTGAAACTGAGCGAAAAAATCGAACTGTGCGTCGGCGTTGGTTCGCCTTTCGCCGGGTAGAAAGCAGATGTCTGTTCCGACAACGGCCACTGAAAAAAAAAAAAAAACAGAGCCGGCGCGGAAATGCGCTCGATTATGCTCCATCATTCTTGTCTCGAAGACGATGATGATGATCCCTCGCGCGAGGAACCGAAAAATACTAAGCGGTTGAAGAAATTACTCTGCTATTGTTTTCGCCGGATTCGACAAGCCAAAAGAAAGACGATCGGCTGCGCGACGTAGTCGCACGTATGGAAACTATTCATGTACTTGTCGGCGACGTCGTCTCAAGGCGCACGATAGAATGATAGCACCGCAACCGGCTCAAGCGATTGATAACGAAAAATAAGTCAATGCTTCTCTGCGATCGGAATGCCCGCCTGATGAAAAAAGTTGTTTCGACAGATCCATGCGCACGCTTTCGGTTTGGAAATCGATCTGTTGAACAGTCGGCGTAGTCTTGCATATGCGCTCCGTGTCCGATATTCATGCGCTGTGCTCTCCCAACATGTGGGAAAAACATCGAACGTCGGCCGTCCATAAGGAGGCCGCGGCGAAACATCGAACAGAGCCGAAGGCGACGGCGAAAAACATCGAAAAAGCCCTGGCAGGCAGCCGCAGGAGCCTGCCGAGAAAACTGGCAAAGTATCGGCGCACAGATCGGGGGCGAGATGGAAAAAGCATCGAACGAGATCCGCAAGCAGCTCGAGACACGTCCCGAGTCAACGCTCCGCGCCCCTGGGCCGCTGCAGTTTGCATTCTCTTCTCCAGGACCTCTGGTCGCCGCATCTGTCACTCGCCGCCGGCAAGTAGAACACAAAGAAACGCAAGATGTCCGCCCAACAACGTCGCCAAATCTTCGAGGCCCTGATGGCCCTCAACGACCAAGACCGCACCATGATGGCGCGCTTCATTGCGGGACTGAGCTGCACGGGTGGTGGCTGTAATGGCTTCGCCCCTGTGGAAGTCCCGTACGACTTGGCGTACTCGGTCGCGAGGTTCGTCGGGGGGCCGCTCCAATCGACGAGCGCGACTGACTCGGCGATCCTGATGGGGCTGATAGCCGTGCTCGGCTGTTTCACCTTCTCGAACTTGGAGCCCGATCTGTGGGCGGCCGAGCGTCATCTCGCCCGTCACCTGCACCGTACATAAACTTGCTTTCTCTGATGCTGAGGAAAGACTTCTAGCGGTACAGAGGCGAATGCGAAATGGCGTGAGAGACGTAGTGCTGAAATTTTCACTGTCGTGTGCCGTAGTAATTTTCGAAAAGTAGTGCATGGCTACTCGACCAGAATTTAGCGAGAGGAGCGCGAGGTGCTGCGCTGCGACCAGTCTTCCAAAAAAATACGACACGCACAGACGACATCCGTGCGTTCCTCATGCAGACTGCCACGATCATCATCGACCACAACCTGTTCCCGCCCGGGCTCTCCTTGCGGTTCGCGAAGGTGATGAATTTCGGGGACCCGCTGCACCCCATCGTGGGACGCGGGAAGGACCCCACGCCGCGCTACTTCGCGGCGGACGTGCAGGAGATGCTGATGCGTTACATCAATGCGGTCGTCACGCCGTTCCTCGGCGGGGAAGACGGAGGCGGTGCGGGCTGGATGGGAAGGCTGGAGGCGGTTTTGCCGACCCAGATCGGATACCAGCCCGACCTCGAAGAAGAGATCGCTGCAGGGCAGTTCGCGAACGACCCCGACACGGCGCCCACCCGCTTCATGCAGGCGGCGATGAACGCC
>RXOD01004965.1:0-16822 GCA_005223375.1 Amoebophrya sp. AT5.2 | reverse complement strand
ATAACTAAAAATTTTAATAAGATGCAAGAAATTCTATTTACCCATAGAAATTACTATATTTATTTTTTTTTTCTAGACCCAGATAGAACACAATCAATTTGAAATCACGACTAAGTTTCGCAGTTCCTCAGACATGTTTCGAGAAATGCGTTGACTCTCCCCCTAAAAATAGATCTCTCACCGATGACTACACGGTACTTCGTCGCGGAACGTCAGTACCTTGTCCCCCGCGCCGCCCACCGCCCAGAGCTTGTGCCCGCTCAACCGCCCCGGAAGGTCCTCCCGCGTAGCCACGGGCTCGTACCTGTGTCGGAGTTCCGAGGGTCGGATCAGATTCGATTGAGCGAAGGGCAAAGGATGGATCGATCATTTCGATAAATATCGATATCGATTGCGATTTTTATTCGGTCGATGAAATAGTGCGGAGCGCTAGGGCGGCCAACACCGAACAGACCCACATAGCTTCATTTTTCACCGGACACACATCATAGCCTAATCTCGATGTCTCGATAGCTAGGTCGTCTTCTCGTCTCGATATAAAAAAAATGTCGCCATCAAAGTAAATTGGGCGTACTTGTAATGTTCCTCGACTCCGTTCGTGTGGAAGTTTTTGAAGTCGTTTTGGATTTCTTGAAACGAGGCCCGCACGGGCAGCACGACGTCCTCCTCGTCCCCTTCCCAGCCCTTCACGACCCAAGGCGACACCAGCCCCGCCCGGCTGCCCCACATGTCAAGCGGGCACTCTTTGAGGTCCACTCCGGAGCAGGAGATCTTGCCGCTTTGGTGAACCAGCGTGATCTGGTGCACCTTTGCCCCCGCCCTCTCCGGGATTTCGAACCGCGCCTCCACGGCGTCCGCACTCTGTCCGCCGATGCACAGCTTGTGCTTCTCGTTCCCGCCGTTGTGCTCCCGCACCTTATCGCCCCATTTGGAGGAGGAATCCCCCTTCGTGTTGCCACTGAGCAGCACAGGCACCTCGAGCGAGCCGTGGCAGGGGTCGTCCACGCCGTCCGGGAGCGGCGGAAACCGCGTCGTGCTCGTCGTGCTAGTCGTCGTGACCTCGACCGACTTCACCCGCCGCCGGGCGCCGTCGTCGGGCTCGTAGTCACCACAGCAAGCGACCAGGCCCACGGCCCCGTGCTGGCTCCCCTGCCTGGAGGTAGTTGCTTGCCTCTCCTGTTTGCTCTCCTCCTGCTTAGCCTCCTGTTGCTTGTCCTGCTTGCCCTTCATCTCCCGCTCCTGCTCCTGCTCCTTTTGCTCTTCCATGTTGGCGCGTCCCTCTGTCCGCGCTTTCTGCAGAAGGCTGCCCTTCGCAGCTGTCCAGGAATCGGCTTGCGGTTGCGCGGCGCCGTGGACGAGAAGTAGCGAGTCACCTGCACCTGCTCCGTCCTCAGTTGCCATGTGCAGCTTTAGGCGACTCGCTTTTCGTCCACGGCGAGGATGTCTCTTCTTGCTGCCCGATGGCACGGAGGAAGGCGAGCCACCTCCAGGAACTTCTCGACCAGGCTGGCGCTCGCGCGGCTCCTCATCGTCATCCCGAGTACTACCACTATGGGGAGAGTGGGAATGCAGCTCGTCCTGGCGAATCGTTCTTTCGCCGCCAAGAACTTGGCCCAGTTCGGACTCTCCGCTACCCGCATTCTTCGTGAGCAGCAACGCCGTGGCAGTCAGGAAGTCCGTACCGGATAACAAGGTGAGAAAAAAAATCACAGCTCGTTGATGTAGCAACATCGCGCAACAAAAATTGCGGGGGGATGGCAGGGGCAGCTGAAAATCTCATCAAAGTCAAAACTGCGCAAGTGGAGTTGTTAGTTTGGGTATCAATTTGAGTCGCGGCTACAACCCCGTGCTCGGGCTGGGCGCTTTTCTTACGACGACGAGCTCGGCTGCCTGTAGCGACAAGGAAGTACCGAACGACGAAATTCATCACGATTACAGACGGACCGCGACTCAGACACGGACAGGACGGACTCGGACGTCGAGAAATTAGTTATAAATACGCAGAAAACGGGAGAACATACTGCATACGAAATAGCGTCCTTTTTGATTATCATTGATTTAACGCATGAAATTCGATGCCGAAGCCTTGAACGATGGACAGGCTGCACGAATGAAAGGGCGAAAGCCTGCACGAAGACGAACGGGAGCCGATGTTGGTAGAGCAATCCATCTTCTCCGCACAGCAGTCGTCGAGTCAGGCCCGGACGCAATTGTTCTTACGGTCATCGCAGTTGGCACTGCCCCGACTCCAGTACCAGTTAAGTACCTATAATCTGGTTTCAATTTGGGTTTCAATTTCATGTTCGGGGGTAGATAACATGAAGGAGAGGAGCACAAGCCGGGAATACAATTACAAAAGTCAGTCGCGTCATCACATATTTACATTTACTTCTTGCGGTAAATCTATTCAAGAAATTGCAACAACATCTATGAATGTGTATCGAAACCTTTTTGCTCTCGCTCGGTACCGGTACGTACGTTACATTACATTACATTACATTGTTTTTCATTTTTTTTTTTTCTTGCGTGGGGATCGATCGTGGGTCCCCCCTTGCACTTTTTTTTTTGGAGTCGATCCCCGCCATAAGGGCCGGTCACGTGAGGCTCGGCCTGCTACTCAGTGCCGCTCCCCGGGATTGCACTGGAACCGAAAACACGAAAGAGCGAGAAAGTGGATGTGAAGGCGAACCAACACAAAGAACACAATCTCCGGACCAGAACCTCCGCCCGGGCTCCTGCTCGGTGTTCCGAACAAGACGGCGTGACGGCGACCGGAGTGCCGATGAAACTACGCCTAATTAGCCGGTAAGCGGCAAGGGAGACCGGAGTTCCCTTTTTTAGGCAGAGACTATAGGGAGACCGGAGTTCCCTCTGAAAGTACATTTTAAATAATCAACGACCCGGGGGCATCTATGGCACTTCAGCGGCGGGGCCCCTATTGGAATCCCTTTTTAAGTTAGTTAGTGGCTTAGTGGGAATCAGGCGAGCTGTTTTAGATCTAAATGGTGCACCCCCATGGCGGTCGTGATTATAGTTAGTGAGTATGTCCTTCAGTTTTGTCATCTTCGACCACCCTGATCTCCTCTTGGTGAGTAAAGCGCCAATGGTGGGCTCTTTCCGAATCTTTCCGGACATAGCCCCCCGCCCGGTAAGTTTCCGTAATCGTCCTGCTCCAGCTCGCCGTAAAATCTCCTACTTCTTTTCCGCAGCATGCCGGCTCCCTCGCCAGCGTCTTCTTCCATGCCCTCTGGTGAGAAGTTGAGGATTGGTAAATCAACAACAGCTCGGGCGAATCCCGGGGAGATCCGGACTATGGTTGACAAGTCCGAATCGGTTCGGCTTTCTGAGTGTCGCCGGCGTCGGCGTGGGGCGGAGTCCGGCGAGCTATCCGCGGTCGGATCCGTGCTTGTGGCAACCTCGGTATTGGTTGCCCCGCTGCCGTTGACTGCGGGTCCGGAAGCGCCACAGATGCAGTAAAAGAGGCCTTCGCGGCACGACCGAAGGAAAGTGGACATCATACTGCCGGTTTTGTACTTATAATCTATCCTCGGCGGAAAAATGAATATGACCAAATAGAAATGCAGAATAGGCCTTTCGCGCACCGTAAACTGATCACTTATCACACTCGGTTTTTCAAACTTTTGCTGAGTTACCACATATAAAAGATCGAACTCACTCAAACCACTATATGGGGCATAGCGCTCAGCTTCTACATCATTCATGCGAAAGCAGTTGGACATATAGAACGAAGTAAAAACAAACGAAATGGGTCCTGGAAAACATTTATTGGGGGGAAGGGACGGAAAAATCAGAGCATCAGTCGTCGACATTACTTCCATACATTCCTCTCGCTCTCGGCACCTCGTCCTAATCCAGTTCGGCGAGCCCATGGAACGCGCGACGGAGAAGGGACCTCTTTTTTTTTTTGTTTTTTTTTTCTCTTTTTTCGTGCCGCAGTCGAACCATCAGGTTTATTACATAATTCTATAGATCGCATCGCACCTTGGGATTTGCGATGAACTTGTCGCTGGCGGGCTGAATGGCTAAGGGTGTTGTACAAATAGACTACAATCGAGTATGAGAACACGAACGCATTTTTTTGTATATACATTCTTCTTTGACCTTGGAATGTAGGCACGCAAACAATCGATAGTAGCATGTGGACGTGAGCGCGCAGACGAAATCCGGTTGACGTAAGCACGGAAACAAACACTATGCCTAAAATTGGAGCTGGACTGAGCCGGGTATTGTCTCGTCGGCCATTGTAATATCAACACTCCTCGCCTGCTACAACTTTTCACGTTTCCGCGCGCACCTACAACCACCACCAGACGGGGCAGGAGGGCGAAAGGTTTCAGCCAGAGGATCCAGGTAGCAAGCACCAAGATGAAGAAGTCTTGATCTTGAAAGACTAAGACAAATTGAAGATAGATAATATTTTTATAGGTTTCGGCCCGCGGCCGGAGTGATTTCGAGGCCATAAAAAAGCAGCCCTTCGTACAACGCAGTCGCCGTGCACCTCTTCTCTATTGCTCACCCATCATCTTCATGAGACGACTTCGATCTCGCATCTCCACTTTGCGCCAGGCACCAGTCCGCCGCCTCCTCGACACACTTCCTTGAGCGTGATAGATAGAAAACAAAAACACCCGCAAAACATCTCAGCGCCCCTTGGGCCCATCGCCACAAACCCACACCTCCAAGCAAGACGCCCCGAGGTTGTCACCGTCGTTTTTTGAGAAGTAACCTTCGCCGAATATCACCGCGTATTTTCCCGGAGGAACTTTGCGCTCGCTTACAGAGGCGAAAAATCCACCTTCGACTTTATCTCCCTCGGACGTGTTGTAAAACGCACCAAAACCATTACCATATGATATCTAACTAAGACCACAAAGACCACCCACAATATTGTATATCATTAAGACGAGCGATTATTCTTCTATAAACAACCGCGTACATTTAGAGACCTCGACAAGATATCCCGACGCCGACGTCTCCCCTACTGCGATACCCAGATCTAAATAACGTAAGTAGCCAATCCATCGTCCCTCTCCCACTAATTTAGCCTCCCTTCATCTGCAGTATTTTTTTTTTCGGTGCAACATCAAAACAAAAAGCGCGCGCAGTCTCTGCATCATTTCTCCAGAAGATCCGGGCAGAGAATGCAAGAGATGAACCAAGTCAAAAATCTCAGCGCAAAGTCATTGACCTACTGTCTATCACGATCTACACGAGACACGTGAGCCCAAAAATCGTCGAGAAAGATATCGAAAGGTGGAGAGTAAATAACTTCCGCGTATGCCCTTTTGCCGGTAGTGGATTTGCTTGGAGTGGGCATTTCCATCAACAGCCGCCGCATAGACCTCGACACCGGGCTTGTTGGTTTTGAAAGGCAAGCTGTCAAAACTATCCGCCATCAAATACCTGCGAGTATGTTTATTAAGTAGTGACAGAGGAACCAATGCGAACTGAGTCTGAAGAACATTTTCGCGCTGATGACCGGGCAGAAGCCCTTCTCTGACTTAAGTCAATGGTGGAGACACTCGGCGACCTGACTGGTCTGCGAGGAGTTGTAAAGTAAGAATTGATGGCGCCTCCTCGCACTCTCCCCCGCTCCAGACAATTTTTCGAATCGGTTCGGCTATGGGCATAAGCGCTGTAGCGGTAGAGGCTAGCTGAGGCCCCGCGCGGTGTAGCCGCGCAGATTGGTCCGTAGTACAACCTATCGAACGGCGGTAGTTGTGCGATGGTCCAAGGGCTTCACCCCGTGCCTGCTTATTTGTTTTAAGGTTGATTGAACAAGCGACCACGCACATCATATTTATTATTTCAAGGATAAATCAATACCGATACTGTCCCTGGCGTGATCCCAGTTGTTGATCATCAGCTTTGTCCCAGTCGGCTCTAATTTTTGCGTTCGAGGCTTCAAGCGGGTACACTGCATCTCCGCCATGATACCCATGGGTTTTCACGATCCACGGCCCAACGGCATTATGGCGGCTCCCCCAAAACGGTTTTGCATCCACTAGATCACATCCCGCGCCATTATCTACTCCTACCGAATTGGAACACGTGGTCCACCCGGACTTGTGGTTCAATGTAATTTGCTCCACGTTGCCCATGTCTTCCGTGATTTCGAAGGCACCAACCACCGCGTCACCCGCGGAAGGTTGGCCGCCGTAGCAGACTGTTTGGCCGTCCGCTTCGGCTGCGTCAATCTCGCCTTTGTATCGTGAGCCCGACCCCTTCTGGACTTTCGAGTGTCCCCCCTTAATCACTGCAGGTTTGTCCATCCCCCACTTTCCTTCACTCATCGTTTTCAGGAGCTTGCACCCTCCGGGTGTTGTGGTCGATGTAGACGTCACGTCGGGCGGCAGCGGTGCTGGCGGTTTGGTCGTTGTGGTCGGGGCGGGTGGAATCACCGGCGTGGGCGCGGGGACCGGGTACGCGCAGCAGTCCGCGCGCCCCAGGGAGCCTTCCGGGCCATCCCCGAAAATGTAGGGCTTCTCCTTGCTCGCAGCCCCCTCTCTGTTGTTTTCGACCACTTTTTCGGACTTTTGCTTTTCGACCAGCGAGGACTCCTCGAGAACGGGAAAACTGGTGCGGAGGTGTTTGCTCTTGCCGCTCGCACCGGACAACATCGTCGCAGCGAGGGGCCCGGCATCCCCTTCGGACGGCGTCGGGCCACCGGCCTCGGACGGCTCGGAGAACAACGCCGCCCCAGCAGCACCCTTGCTGGCGGGAGCCTCGTCCGTAGGGGTCGCGCGCTCGTGGTCGGCCTCGGCGCTCCCCGCGGCACTGGTCCGCAAGAAGCTCTGAGCTCTACTCGTCTCCGGAGAAGGCATCGGCTCCACCTCGCCTCCCGTGGATTTCTCCAGAGCCGCACCGACCTGATTCGACCTCGCGAGCAGTGGCCGCTTGATGTTCTTGGCACCCAGGGCCACTTGTTCGAAGGAGAAGGACCATCGCAATCCTAGCAGGGCCACCCGCATCAGTGCTGGTCTCCTACTACTCCTACGTACTCGGCAGCGTTTGCTGTTTCAAACGTCTAAGATGCCGACCATGTTGAACTTGATGCTGATCCTGTAGGTATATTAATAGGGCAAAAGACTATACAGTCACTGCTCGTGGTGTTGAAAAGAAGGCTGGCGAAGCTGTCAATCCAACTTACTCTTACCAGTCATGTCGCGGGGTATCGCAGCGGGGTTTCCGCTTAGCCCCACGAAGGGCAGCACCGTCGCTGCTGTTTTTGTGATTATAGATCATACTGTCTGTCTTGCTAGCTCGTTGAGAAGTTGGAAGAATAAGCGAAGGAGCGAAATCGGAAAGCAACGGATGCCGATACAAAGTGATACAAGAATGGGAGACGGAATCAATTTGCGACGACCCACGGAGGTTGGGCGATATGTTTTTTGACGACAACAAGTAGGACCGGCGTCAACGGACAACGACGCACGTCAGTTTTTTTTTGTCATGAGGCCGCATTCAATTCCATTTTTAAAAACGAGCACGACGGAATACGGCAACGATAACGAAGTGGCCAAGTACTAAACACATAGGCGCGAAGACGAACAAAGACTCCTCGGCACACAGCGGAAATGTGCAAGATCCATAGATATGATTCGCCTCATCCTGTCGAGGGCGATAAAGTATTTTCTTACAGGCAGCGGGCGAGTTTAGCTTGGTCCTTCGTTTTCCACCTGGCATAAAGAATTCATCGACCTCGGGAGGTTTGTTATTGTTTTTATCAGTTATTGTTGTGGCAGGAGGATTCCAGTTCTCCGCCAATTCATTCCCAAACGAGTAGAAGTCGAACCACTGCGCGCCGGGCATTCAAATTTTTTTCTTGGTGAATTTTTCCCCTGGGACCTAGCGAGCCCCTTGGCGGGGCTGCTAGCGTCCGTTGTAACATTTGTCAGCATGCTTGCGGCCAATGCCCGCTGTACCCGAGCACAGTCTGTCCTCAGGATCAGACTGATTCGACCCAAAGTAAGACCACCGAAGCCGATCAATTGAGCTTGTAGTAGTACGCCAGCCGCAGCCGCTGCTTGCAGTCCCGTTTTTACTTGTAGAAGTTGCTTGTTGAAGATTTTGTATCAGTAGTTCTAGAGGTTCAATTTTCCACTTCTTTTTTACACGTCGGTCGTAAACAGGAGACGAAGTAGCAAGTAGTAAGGGTACACTGCGCGAGCTGGTACCAGCCTATGTGTCGTGTCACCCACAGCACCCAATGCCGTCCGACTCCGGTCCGCATATGATTATGAATAGAGAATTAAGTTCTGTTATACTTCTCGCGGTACCTAATTTCTCCTTTCAGCTGTTTCGTAGGCAAATGGGAGTACGGGTTGTAGCTCCGTGCTGCTACGACATCGCTCTGAGAAACCACTCTCTTGATGTTCCTTTGAATGATCACTATGTCTCGTCAGTCTCCCAATGTAGTTGCTGCTCTACTTTGTAAACTCACAAGAACCCATTTAGCATATACAAGCCGATCTAGCTACGAGCCTACTCTTAGAGATGATAGATGTGTTCCTACCCCTGCCGGACCAAAAAATCAAAACTCAAAATTAATCTGTTCTCGCCATAGGAGCGCATTGCGGATCGTTCCCGCTCCGTAGAAACTCGTAGTTGCGTACCGGAAGCCGTGCGACACTTGCCTCATTCAACAGAAGAAGTCGTTATGCCTTTCTTTACGTAAGATTCTTCTCCAAGGAGCCCGAGGCTGTGCCTGTCTCACATCCTCATCGACATCACAACAAACATTACGTGGCGGAGTATGTTTGTATCGTTTGAGTACTTCCTCCCTGCTTGTTGGCATCAGACTGCGGCCTCCAAAACATCAAAATAAATGCGCCGGCTACAAGTTGTATACAACTAGAACTAGAACCTCGGCTGCTAATCAAACTCCATGTCCAGCTCGTCGTCTTCGAGTTCCTCTAGCAGCCCGTTCCCCGCGGTGTCCATCCCGGTCTGCCCATCCCCATCAACATCCGAGGTCTCTGGCGCACCCAAAGAACTTCCTCCAGCCGGCTCGTCGAGGTGCTCCATCTGGTCGGTCCAGCTGCGATAAACAGAGAGTGGGAGTACCCGATCAAAGTTAAGGATAAGGGCAAGAAAGAATAAATTTCCACCCAGGTGTAGTCACGCAGTGTCTTCTTGCCGCCTTTAGACCTATGGAGGCGTCGCAGTTGCGGACGGCCGGTAGACGTAGAAGAGCTGTGACTGTCCCAATCGTCCCTTTCCCTTCGGCTTCGTCTTTCCCATTGCTACGTTATGTATAGGAACAGGCACTCTTTGCGCGTGCGGCGCGGGGGCAACGCTACTATGCGATCGGTCTGAAGCTAGAGGAGGCCGCGGCAGCGCCTTTCGACTCGAATACGGCCTCCTTGCCGTCCTTCGACTGCCATATAGCGGGGCTCTGACATTTCTTTCGGATCAATCGTTATCGCAGCTGATGATCATTCCCACGGCCTAATCTATTCCGGTCATCTCCACGAGTGTTGAGGGGGATCCTGAGGTGGACGCGGAGAAAAAGTCCGGACCCAGTATTTCGCTCGCCGGCTCCGCGGTGGAGCCCACGGAGCACGCCTCGCGGTCCTCGTCGCGCTGCCGCTTGCGCGCCTCGTACCCCACGCGAGAACGCTCCACAAAGTCCCGAACCTTTGAATGTTGAAGAGATATGAATTATGAAGGATTCAATACGCGGCAATCTCTCAATAAGTGAATGTGAATCCCCATCGATCCATCCAAATCCATCGTGAACGTGATCGTGATAGTGAAGCATCATAGTCATAGATATGGGTAAACTATAGTTTAGTAAGTACTTTTTTCTGGTAGGCGGTTGGGTCCTTGAGGTAAAGAGCCGCCGCGTCCGAGTTCAGGGGGTCTGAAGGGTTGGGATAGGTGAGGAGCTGCGGCAAGAAGACGTCGAACACGTTAACCAACGAGTACATGGGCGTCCACGTCTGGTTTATTACCTGGAGCGATATTTATTCACGGACATCATCAGTTTCAGATTTCAAAACATCCAGGTGTACTTCTTACTTCCACCGTGCATAGACTCCAGTATTTCTCTTATGATAGTGAAAATGATCGAACTCGATCTCGAAGCATGGTGGTCGGAGGATTGATTGATTGATTGACTTACCCAGCAAGGAGGTTATCTCAATCTTACAGTCTGCAGGTACTAGTAGTACGTCCAGACAGACGCTGCCCGACTTCTCGTCGACGTTTGGGTGGAAGATGGAGTGCGGCTCGAAACCGATCCCCGGCGAGGCAAACGGGTACTGCTCCGGCAACTCCACGTGCATCCGGTAGATCGCACCTGGTAGTTGATTTCGAGCGCTATCACGATGACGTTCGAATTCTGTGACCGCCCTCTGTAGGCACCGATGGTTGTCGTGCCGTGCAAATTCAAGGGCAAGGCCTTTACTGTAGCATGTCGCTACTGTGGGAATGACTGGGCTACAGTAGCCCATATGAAACTGACAATAGACCACACGCAGAGAGAGAGAGAGAGAGAGAGAGAAAGAGCGCGAGAGAGAGAGAGAGAGAGAGAAAGAAAGACAGCGGCAGGGGCATGTTGCGGCTGGTAGATCTAGATCGTATGATAAGTAGTACCTTCGTACACAGTGTCTTTGGGTCCGTGGAAGGTGACGAAGAAGTCCTGGGTGTTGCCTTCGTTAAGTTCCACTTCGTAGCCGGCCATGATGAGCCGACTGAAGTCAGACTGGCGGCGCGTGGAAGGCGACGCCATCGCTACTAAAATCTAAAGAGTCGATGACTCTACTTCTCACAAAGACGAAAGAACCAACGTCGTCAGTAACAGCTTTCTAAACATGCAGTGAAAAATGCGAGTGAGATGTAGCTGCTGTCGATGTCGATGTAGATGTATCTTTCTTTCTTAGAGCTTCGAGGCACCCACCCGTGCCTTCTTCCAGCGCGACAAAGACTTAGAAAGCACGCAGGGGGCGCCCCGAACGGTGAAAGTCTTTACTCACATCAAACCGAACGGCCCCTCACCCCGGATAAAGTAAGTAAACACGCTAGCGTGGAAGCGCGGGGTGATGTAGTTGTAAGAATTGTTGTATACGGAAAATGAAAACTGTGCCTAGCGCTTGCACTAGCGCACTTCCACTGACTTAAGTCTTAAGTCTAATAGAGCAAGATTTCAAGAAGCAACGCGCACTGTTAACGGTAGCTACTGCGTCTGCGTGGAGGTGGTTCTTATTTATTAGATGATATGTCGGTAACAGCTACCAACCAAGAGGACTTTATTTCACACAACCTGTCAGTACAAAAGCAACAGAGTGTCCCTGAGGGGGACCCCTGTACTTCTGGCGAATGCTACAGCAACTGACCTTGCGACATTGCTTTGCCTATTCTTATCCACGTTGTTCGATCGATTGATGTGGGTAACGCTTCGACTTTTGCGAAACCAGCTGGTGTGAGTGCGACGGAAAAGGAAATGGCGCTTGTTGTTCCTCTAAGCATGTCTTTTCGCCAACAAAGTCTCTTCCTGCTATAATGTATTTGACCTCCTGCTTGTCACTGCTATGGTGCGATACAACCTACTCTATTCGAACCAGTACAGGTGGGATTACAAATCAACAAGGTTGTACTTGAGTCCCGGAGGACTCGCGTAAAAATCTCTAAAAGCTTTATTTGCCTCTGAAGCAGCACGTTATTTCAGCCTTTCCTTAAAGCCTCTCGTTTTCACTGCAGCGGGTTTTTTGTGCGGAATCTTTTTCTGTTTTTTAGTGGGAAACTGCCTCTGGAACAACTGCCTATCGGTATCGAGTTGGTAGTGGTATTGATGGAAATAAATTTTCGTACAACTGCAAGCTGCCTACTCCCGGGGGGGAAGAAAAGGACTCAACAATAGGCGAAAGGAAACCTGCACCTTGGTCCTCTGAGAGTATCTTCTTGTTCTCCTGAAGGTGCGCACACGACGTGCTCGTGCGATTGCCAGAAATAGAACTTCAATTGCTCCAAAAATGTATCAAAAAAGCTACGACAACACTCTGTCGTTATTATATGACGGCGACGCACTCGTCTCAATCAAATCTTCAGCCAAAACGAAAAACAAAAAACCACTTCTCCTTGGTATTGATTTGGGTTTCTTTGTTTGGCGGCGGCAGCTACGGGGGATGTTAACTTGTGAACGCTAAAGCTCGATAGTTTATTCGGGGAGATTCCGCGGAAGAAGTATCATAGAATCTGGTGCTAAAGGGGTCGTGATCTGGGAGAGATTTTCAGCACGAAGCGGATTTCCGAGTATCGGATTTCGTGTGAATCAATCTTCATCCTGACCATCCTGTAATTCCATCGACCTGCTCGAGCTTCTGCTTCTACGTCGCTTCTACAAAGCAAGGTAGTTACACCGAATCCGGATCGATGCAGAATGTAAGAACCGATCGACCGAGAAATGGGATTCATTGTTGGTCGTCGTCTCTCCCTCAACCTCACTCTGCCAGTGTCAGTCTCTCTCTTGGGGATAGACACCTCTACGTCAAAATAATGTGACACACTGAACCTCCTCGAGCGGGGACAACTGTCACGCCAAGACACAACAGAAACAGGCGGAAAGACAGGCGGGCCGACAGTGTTTGGGAATACTTTTTCACGGCCGCGTCACGCGATGTGTCCCGCGCCGTTCCTTTTTCTCGCGTGAAAAAATCAGCTCACAAGCGCAACATAAAACTCGCAACGAGACCACTTCGAGACCTGCTACAATCTGGCGATGACGCAATGAGAATGACTTGTCAGCGACGCGTTGACGCTTTCTTGGAGACCTGCTCTAACTATAATCCGTAACGCAACAGTGCGGGAAGCATAGCTTGTATCCTTGCGCGAAACAAGCAGCGTAATGATATGAATCCCGCGGAGGTCCCACAACGACCTCCTCCTCCTCATACAAAGCCCCGTCCCCGCCAAAAACGACGCATTTTACTTAAGTAAATAGACCGGCTTGTCCTTTTACTACTCTTCCTCCCCTCCGCTGACGAGCTGGTGGCACATGTTTTGCCAGTTCGCCTCGCCCGCGTCCTCCTTGGCAAAGCGGTCCTCCAGAATGGTGCCGATGTCGAGCACCTCCTTTCTAAAGACCGTTTCGTACTGCGCGTACGCATCGTTGCGCCGGCGGAACAGGATCTTGTGCACCGGCGTGCGAAAGGAATCGATCGCGGGCGAGTCCGCGCTGCCCAAAAGCTGGGCCTGCAGCTGCGGGAACGGCCGGTCGCCAGAAAACGAGGGCACCGTGATCACATCCTCGCCGGAGGGAGGCGTGAAAGTGAGGGAAGCCGGGGCACCTGTAGAGGGCGGAGGGTGAAAGAATGAAGTAGATCATGATCAACGGGAAGCAATATTAACAGAACCTCCGACAAACAGTAAATCTTCGCCGTCAATGAATCCCAAAGATAGAGTTCGAGATGAAGTAGGGAAAGCGACAGTGAAAGAGTACTACCGGCTGGGTCTTTTATCCTCCCCGCGAGGTGTTCGTTTTCTGGCGTCCAGAAGCCGCCCTCCAGCTCCCACAGATTCGTCTTCACGCCTTCCCAGGTTCGTGGCGGCAGCTTCTCGTCGTCGATCTCGATCGGAGTGGCTTTGTCGTGCCCCTGCGCCACCCGCCGCTTTCTACGCTTGATGCTCATACGCTCCATCTGTACGTTCTCGTCCCCGGGCAGGGGGTTGAAGTGCGTCGCGAGCGGCAGGGCGTCGAGCGTGCGCACCAGCGTCTGGAACGTCAGCGTCAGGCGGTGGAGGAAAGACACGGACTCGCGATGCAGAATGTTCGAAAACTGCAGCTTGAACCGGTTCAGAGCTGGATAGGTTGTAAAATGATCAATTGGAATTCTATTCATCCCTCTCGAAGATC
This sequence comes from Amoebophrya sp. AT5.2, assembly GCA_005223375.1. Taxonomy (NCBI): domain Eukaryota; class Dinophyceae; order Syndiniales; family Amoebophryaceae; genus Amoebophrya; species Amoebophrya sp. AT5.2. The sequence goes on along the minus strand of RXOD01004965.1, from coordinate 2,946 downwards.
CGAGACCGAGCAAACGCAAACGAACCCATAAACAAACTCGCACAACTACTTCTACTTCTACAAAGATGTTGCCATAGCTACTAACAAAGACAAACTAACTTTAGTACTTTCTCCTGCGTCTTTGTATCTGAGGGCTTCGTCGTCTTTTAGTTTCTGCAGTATCCTCGCGTTGTTCGGGTTTGCCAAGGACGGCGTCAGCCTCTGTTCGTGGCCCAGCCTACGCTCGTCCAGCGCCGCCGTGGCCGCCGTCATCTTCTTCGACAAGGCGATTACCGATTGCTTCAGCTCCTCCAACGCCCGTTCCAGCAGGTCGCCGAATGCGGCGGGTCCCACCTCTAGCAGGATGGTCTCCCGCATGCTGCGGCACTTCTCGCGCAGCTCGAAACAGTTCTTCTGCCGGTGCGACTCCGTCGCGACCTTCATGTCCTCGAGAAACTTAGCCATGAAGTCCGGAAGCCCAGACTTGTACCTGGTGGAAATGTTGATGTTGATGTTCCATCGGTAGTTATTGAATCGAATATGGCCGCTCCTCCAGCACACGAATTACCTACTTCCACTGCCTGATGAACATATTGAACATCTCCAAGTGATAATCAATGGCTGAAACTGATACGCGTCACGCCCCGCTTGGTCTACTTTCGCGATCGCGGGTGTGTACAGATCGTTCCCGGGGATCGGGCCGAGCAGGTTTATTGAGATGTCCTCGAGCAAAAGCCGCTCTTTTTTGGTCATCCCCTCAGTCGCTCCGCTCCCAGGGCCGATCGCATACGATATTTCTTCCAACCTGGACATGCTTTGCAACTCCTTCTCGTCCGCGATGTACCGATCCGTGAACTTCGACTTGAACGCCTGCAGGTGCTTGCCCAGGGCGAGGATCGCATAAATGATCATCTCGAGCGCGGCGAGCATCTCCATGGAAGGTGGTGGGCCGGCCTCCTTCCACACGCGCTGCTGCCGAAGCCAGATTTACACACCGATCAGGACTGTTGAGGCTAGTTCTAGTACGTGTGAACATGAACAATTATTATTATAGCGGATACGGATACTTATAAGATATCGCCATCGCTAATGCGCGTCCCTGCTCTACTAAGGAAAAGGGAAAGGCGGCTAGAAGTTATCAAACACAAAGCCGAAAGTATTCGCCCCGGGTTCAGAGCGGCATAGCGCGGAACTACATCTTCAACATCAGTCTAATGCTTTCCATCCACGGCATGGCATCGGTTTTCCGCGCCCCCCACACAATCATTTCATAGCCTCCCCAGCATCATCCCCTCGTAGATGAAATTGAGCGCCCCCGGCCCGGGCTCCTCTTTTTTCTTCATGACGTCCTCGAAGTAGATGAGGTACTGCCCGATGCCGTGGAGGGTGCTTTCCGTTCTGGACATGATCGTGCGGCACGCCTCTTGCGCGCGTCTGCGGGGGGCACCGTACACCGGGCCGAGGCCCAGCTCCTGCGACAGCTTGTCAACCGCGTCGGCGTAGGCCTGCAAAAACTTCTCCAACGGGTCATTCTGCATCGCGGGCAGACGGCCCTCCTGGTCGGACAAGGTCGCGATCCTGGTTTGCGTGTACGAATCTGCACATAGCTCAAAAGCTGCACCTGCACGACCCATCGACCAGGCAAATTTCTTTATCACGACGACGACGTACTACGTATCTAAAACATAAAGCATCGGATACCTTTCCCCCTTTTTTTTCTCCAGTTGTTCGTTTAGAACGCTCGTTTGCTCCTTGTAGTACACGATTTCGGACTTCGAGTAGCTGTTTGAGGCCGGCGAGTACATAGGAAAAATCTCCGCCCAAATGCGATCCAAAAATTTGACTTTTTTTTTTTTTTGCCCGGGACCGAGACGAATCACTAGAATATCTAACGGAGGGGGCGCCAGCACCTGCCCAGCGATGAAACGGCCTCAAGGAGACGTCGCGCCAGACCACCCTGGCGACACTGATTGCGCAGACTTTCGCTGGCGGGCGTGAGCGCGGGAGCACTCGTCCCTAAACGCTGGAAGAGCTCTGGACACGACCGAAGCCTGGAGGAGAATTTGCAGCGGCGAAAAAATGCGTCCCGATCCCGTGTGGGCGTGTAACGTAAGTCAAATTTTCTGGACCCATTTCGAGGCCTTAAGTTTCCTAGGTAGGTGCCGGGCCTTATAGCTGTCTCCGCCGCCTTTGCACATGCGCACGAAGTCCCGGTTTAGGTTCACGAGGCTCCGTATGCCGTCCACCGCCAGCGTCTGCAGGGATTCCACGCGGCTCCGGCACACGTCCACGAACTGCGCGCAGCTGTCCTTCCCCTTCCGCTCGATCGAGGTCAGGCTCGCCAGGTTCTTCGCCTCCCCCAGCTTTTCCCTAAACCCCTCTATCCGCACGTGGTAGACACCCTCCCCGTCCAGAATCGCCTGGTAGCAGACTTCCGCCTCGTCCTCCTTTTAGAGGGGTGCAAAATCCATTTTCGGCGGCATTTCATCCGGCACGTGGTGGATTTGGCTGCAGCTACTGAGACCGAATACAAAACGAAACACGAGACACCACACACATATTTTTTTGGCACCTGGCTCGGGCGCTTGGCTGGCAATTACACTTTGCGGCGCTTTCTCCCTCCCTGTAATCGGACCACAATGCGACCACATACGAGACCAAATACAGGACGAAACACGGCACAGGCCACACCGTACAGCACAGCCACACGAGGCCACCATCTCGCTACAAGAGAAACGACAGGACCCCCAGCACCTCCATCGAAACATAGTCTTCAGGAAGAGGAAAATGGGTTGATCCCCCCCTTAATCCTGGGCCGCGGACTTCTGCGCCACCGCGATCATGTGCCGCTCGAACCGGTTCTTGTGCTTCTCGATCACGCTGTATCGCGGGTTGGTGTATGGGAGGCGCAGCGCGGAGGAGAAGAGCTCAGCTGCCAGGTGGAAAGTGCGAAAGTGGTAAGTGATT
>RXOD01004964.1:0-16835 GCA_005223375.1 Amoebophrya sp. AT5.2 | reverse complement strand
CGGAGACTCCGCGAGAGCTCGGGGCGGCCACTTTTCCAGGCTTGCGCGGCGCGCGGGCGACGCCATCGGACGGAGTTTGGGCTGGGGGGCCTATCGCGATGGGGGTGGCCGCGACTCGGCTGCCGGTCTCATAGGGTCGCGCTGTGGAAGATGGCGCAAACTCATCAGAAAGATGCGCCGATCGCTCTCCGGCGCCATTTGGCGGCCAAATCGACGCGGAGACTTCGCGAGAGCTCTCCGCGAGACCACTTTGCAGCTATTGCGCGGCTGCTGACATGCCGGCGGGGGGGCGCCGGCTACCGCAGCGAAGCGTGGATCGCACCTGGCGGATTCCTTGGCCCGCAAGGCCCGCAGAGCGTTTTCCGGCCAGAATTCTCGCGCAAATTGGTCCGGAGATGCTGCGAGCGGCTTCGGGCGGCCGGGTTGCCGACCTTGATGTCGTGGCGGCCGCATCACGCGGCCGCTGCCCGTCAAGGTTGGCGCGCAATTTTCCATGCGGTCGCGGCTCTTTCACTTGATACTAGCGGGGGGATGCGCATCCTCGCGGCTGCGGTTTACGCAGCCGAAAGAACGCATTCGTAGGCGCTTTCTAATGGTGTTCAAAAACAGGTAAGAAAACTACAACTATTTTCCTAGTGCAAAATCTAAGCGAGTTGCGACCCAAATTTTAATCTGGAATCTAGCTTAACGGGGGGGTTTCTCTGGGGGGACACTTCCGTGGACCTTCCGGGACGGGCAAATCCATCGAGGTGGTTCACGCTCAACGCTGTGGCTGCTGCGGCTGCAATTTGTGCGCAAGCAGTTTTCCGCTGCCGAGCAGGGGAAGATGAACAACATGAAGCGTGGCAGCGACCGCGACCACGAAGAAACACCAGAGCCTGACGCCGAGCGCGAACCTGTTGATCCCACGACCACCGCCGGGAGGAATACGCAGGGAGCGGCCTTGGCAGGCGCGCTCTTGAAGCGGCTAACGCAGTACGCGTTTTGGGGATCGATCTACGGGCTGCAGTTCTATCAGTGGTTCGGTTCCCGCGCAACGGAGCTGCAGCCGTACGATCGGAAGAGCTTTGTGCCGCCGGAACCGCGGCCGCCGAGCGCCCTGGAGATTCCAATCTACCAGGACGCCCGGGCGTGCTCACTGTGCAAAAAGGTGCGGCGCAACCCAGCGCAAAGCATCTCGGGGTACTTGTTTTGCTACAGGTGCCTGGCGCGCTACGTAGAAAAGGAAAAGCGCTGCCCAGCAACAGGATGGCCCATGGAAGTCAAAGAGGTGCGACAAATTCGGCTAGAGTAAAAGAACAAAAGAGTTGTATGCTCGTTCTTGTTTGATCAACAAGAAAGCTTTGAATGGAAAACGGTCCAGCACGCGCCGGTGCCACACGCCGTCTCCTGTGGCTTCGGGAACAGGAGGAAGTCTTGTGCTTTCGAATAAGAGTTTTCTTCCGTTTTTCTGCTTTTGCTTTCATTCCGTATTGACTCAGCCTGGCTGCATCCGATCGATCGCTTCCGCTCGTGTTTTCCGTGTACGGCTGTAATTTGAGAAGGCGTCACGAGTCAGTTACAGTTTTGCTCGTCTTCGTCTTCACTTCAACTTTATGAATTGTTGTTTCCCACCCCCCCGCCCCCACCCAGTTGCGTACCCGTGTGGTCACGACTTTCAACTCGATTTGTTCGAACCTCAGTTTGCTTCACTTTTACGCCACGGCGACACTTTACTCTCTGCTTTTGCAAAGCTAAATCATTAGAGGTCCTCGTCCTCCGCGAGGATAGCATCTTCCGCTTTGGTCTTTTCATAGCTAAGCGACGAAGTGCTTCGTACGAACCGTGTGCAATCCATCACATTCACAACAGCAAATACTACCGAACAATGTTTGCAAGAGCATTCTTTCAGGCCGCTCTCACCGCGCTTTTCTGCGCCCCGCCAAGGGCGGTTGTTGGCGAGACTCTTGCCGACTGCATCTCCCTGATCCAGACCAACGGCACTTCCTGCACCTTAGATTCTGGCGTCCACGCCCTCGGCAACGAAACTGTCAGCTTCTCCTCGGTGGTCGACAACCTCAACCTCACCGGTGCGGTTGATGGCTCGAGTGTCATCGACGGCAGCGAGGACCTGAGCGCGCTGCTGACGCAGCATTCGTTGTCCTGGCAGGACTGCTCGCTGCTCACCGCCGCGAACGGCTACGCGAAGGACTATGCGACGACGTGTGCCAAGGCGTTGGGCACGACATCATCAACGACATCTTCATCAAGTGGAGGTAAGATCTACTCGGTGCTCGTCCCGAAGTACCACCCTGTGTACCAGCTCTGGGCCAGTGGCGGCAACGACTATGTCCGGGGCGCCGGCGGGCGCGAAAACTCGCTCGGGCGGGAGATGCTGGTACCCGCCCGCTGGCCGGACGCGGTGAGCTACGAGGAGTACGTGAAAAACGAGCACAAGGACCTCGTGCCGAAGACCACGACGGCGTCGTCGGTAGTTGGTTCCATCGCCGAGATCACCTACAACAGCACGGTGGGCGACGTGCCGAGCTGGGTCTCGCTCTTCGACACGAAGCACACCTGGGCGCGCATCAAGCGGGGCTTCCACGGGCGGGTGAACGCCGACGCGTCGACGCTGGCGACGTCCTGGGTGCGCGGAGCGGGCGGCGACTACGACCCGCCGAACACGGGGCACGGCTGGATCGAAGACGACGGCACGCTGGCTTCCGATCCGCAACGAAAGTACTCGGTGGATTCGCGCTTTTCCGACGCCGCCATGGGCGGCGGGCTCAGCCTCGGGGAGTACGGCGTCGAGCCGTACCCGGGGAAGAACTTGCTCGCGCACGCGCTGAACGCCACCGGGGCGACGATTTCGGTCTCGTGGGGGAAGCAGATGACGGAGCAGGGCTACGTGTACGAAGCTAACGGGTCGCACCTCTACTTCAACCGCATCCGCTGCCACCAGCACGGCGGCGGCAACGACGCGCCCCCCTTCCAGCGCTCGGTCGCCTACCTCTCCTGCAGCGACGACCCCTTTCTGAGCACGGTGATCAACAGCACCGCCGTGTCCAGTTCTTCGTCGGCGTCCAGTTCTTCGCAGGAGGAGCGCGGCCTCGCCGCCTACTACCTGAGCAACAAGCTGGATTTCCTCAACGCGGAGAACGAGTGGTTCTTCGACTTCTTCACGTCGGCGGAAGATGGAGGCGCGGGCGGCGAAAACGCGAACGATTTGTTCTCGGGGCGGTTGTTTTTGCGGCTGAAGGGGGACGTGGACCCGAACGACGCAGCGTCGGCGCCGACGCTGCACTCCCGCGTCGGGGGGCAGCAGGACGGCGCGAACCTGCACTTCGACTGCTCCGGAAACAAAATGCAGCACTTCTCGCTGGCCAGGATCACGTTCTTCGCGGTCGTGCTCACGGGCAACAAGTGCCACCACTGGACGGTGTCTGACAACGAGTTCCTCTACTCCTCCGTGTCGAAGAAGGCGCTGAAGCACGAAGCCCCGAACAACGTCGACCTGCACTACCCGAACCTGGACCACCCGCACAGCAACCGGTTTTTCTCCTCGAATTTCGCCGTGATCCGGGACAACAAGTTCAAGTATTCCGAGGGCAAGGCGCTGGAGTGGCAGGGCAACGAGGTGGTGTGGGAGCACAACGAGTTCGCCTTCAACGGGTTCCAGAGCCTCGACTCCGGCTCGACCATCCGGCTGAAAGGCAGCAGCAGCGACTACACTGCCACCCCGCCCGCGCGGGTGGCCTCCAACACCTTCCGCTACAACGGGCAGGCGAACGCCGTGTTCGCGACCAAGGAGGGCTCTGTGATCCAAAACAACCGGCTTGAGTACCAAAACTTCGGCGCGCTGCAGTCCGACAACGGGGTCGTGGCCGCCGGGCCGGCGGGGACGCCGTGGACGCGGATCGAGCAAAACTGGGTCGTGAACGCCGGCGCGTTCGTGGACGCCTACCGATTCGACAGCACGGAGTCCGCTACTTTCGCGACCGTCGCGGCGAACGGGACGCTGTCCCTCAACCTGGCGTGGAACGACCCGCAGCCGGTGGGGGTGGACGGGGCGAAGGGCGCGAACCCCTTCGTGCCGAAGGCGGTGGTGATCGGGCAGGACCACCTGGTGGAGTTCAACTCGGTGGTCGACGGGCAGGTGGAGATCTGGCGGAACCTGGGGGAAAACCTCTGCGGCATGAACGAAAACACCACCACCGCGAACAACCTGGCGAGTTCGTTCCACCCGCGGGGCGAAAACTGCGCGTCCGACATCAGCGACGGGGGTGTCGGGAGCCTCGTTGTGGGCCTGCCGCAAGTGGGCACGAAAACTTTCGACAACCTGGTTTACGGGGGTGCCGCTGCAACTTCTCCGGGCGCGACCTGCAATTTTTTGCTGCGGGACTGCGGCAATCGGGACTTTCGGGTGCGGACGAGCGCGCTGGGCGGGGGCGTGGTCCTGTCGAAGCAGTACGGAATGTACGGGTTCGCCAGCTCTTCGCAGGACGCGGCCCCCCCCACCGTGTTCGCCTCCTACCTCATCCCCGGGCGCCGCCACCCCACCCTCCCGACGCCTTTCGCCGTGTCCCGCAACCTTGGCACGCAGGCCGACGTGAGCATTCTTTTCCTGCCCGCGCGGGACTGCGCCGGTGACCTTCCGCACCACACGCACAACGTCACGCTCGGGTATCGGCTGGACGACGGGTCGGTGTATCCGGTTGCCGAGATCGAGGTGCCGCCCGGCAAGAACGCGCTGCACGTGGACGCGTACTTGCGGGGCTGGACCATGTACGCGTACACGATCCTGGCGAGCTGCGACGCCAGCCAGACCCGCGTGAACGGCACCGCGGACTTTGAAGGCGGCACGGGCCCGCTCACGCTGCTCGGCGCGAACGTGTACTCCGCGCTGTACTACGCGACCACCACCACCTCCACCACCACCACCGTCACGACCACGCACGCGATCGCGCTCGCAGACCTGTACAACACAAACCCAGGCTCTTTGGGTAACATCAATCCGGCGGACCCGCTGGTCCCGGCGAACGCGTACGTGGTGCAGTCGGCGGTGACCTTCAGCTTCGGCTCGGTGGACGCGGACAGCGTCTTCTGGGCGGCGTGCGGCACGACGGCGAAGCTGAACGATCCGGGGCTAAGTCTGTGCGCGGCCTTCGTCACGGCGGTGAAGCAGTCGATCTGCGACTCCACGAACAACGTCCTCCCGGAGGGGAAAAAAGTGGACTGCGCGTACTTCTTCTTCACCAGAATCGCGCTCCAGGTCAACGGGGCGGGTCAGGGGGGAGCACCGGTGGAAATCCGACGGAGGCTGCAAGTCGAAGTGGCCATCAGAATGCCGCAGGACCACGTGTTTGAGGGAGGGGTTCGCTCTTCTTCGAAGAAGGGAGCGGGACAACTACTTGCTGCTCCGACGGTTGATTCTGGTTCATCTGCGAATGAAGACAGGTCATTCGTCGACGAAAATGCGGGACCACGGGCTGCAGCGGCGTTGTATTACGGCGGGGGCTTCCCGTTCCCCTTGGGCTTCCGCGGATCGCGCCGCGACCTCACTGCTGCCGTTTCCATCACGTCGGGCAGCGTGGAGGTGCTGGTGGAGTACGAGATCCGGTTTCCGGATCCCGCGGACGCGCTGACGCCAATCGCGGCTACGGAGATCTACCAAATTCTGCAGCAAAATTTGCAACCCGCCACCACTGCATCCGGCACAGCGACGACCAGCGACACCGTTTTCACCTCCGCGGGTAGTTCCGCGTCGGGAGCTAGTTCCTCGCTTCCCTCTGGTGCGGGACTCAGCTTGGGCGGCGCCGGCACCTCGAGTTCGGGCACTTCTTCTTCTTCCACAGGCGGCGTGGGCGGCGGAACGGGAACAAGTGGCTCCTCAGCCACCAGTTTCGTGTACCTGCTTTCGCAGGCCATCTTCGAGCAGATCCAGCAGAGCCCCGTGCTCCAGGCCGCGAACCTCACCCAGTTGGGCGCCGACGGCCTGCCCTCCCCGGTCGGCATTCGCGGGTCCGCCGTCGCGGTGGAGACGCTGGTGGTTTACATTCCGGAGAGTGTGTTTAATTCCACGCCCAACGCGACGGCGGCGATCGTGAACGCGACGACCCCCGCGGGAGCGTCCACCTCGGAGGACGACTCCGGACTGGGGGCCGGCGCGATCGTTGCGATCGTGCTGTCGGTTGTGGTGGTGGTCGCGCTGCTTGTCGGCTTGTACCTCTACCGCGCGACGGTGGTGCCGCAGGTGAAAGCAAAGGTCCGGGAGGCGAAAAGCGTGGTGCGGCTGTCTTTTTACCGCATGACGGGCGTGGAAACCGTGGCCGGCATGACGAATGCGGGGGACATGGAGCGCCACACCCACCGCATGGCGGAGCTGGACCACCACGAACAGCACCATTCTGGGCCTTTTCTAGAGCTTCCGCAGCAGGACTCCCGAGCAAATATCCTGCGCGACACGACGTTCACGCAACGCGACACGGCGCGGGAGGAAGTTGATGGCGCGGAGCGAACGAGCGAGAATGTGCTGAGCGCGAATGACGTGAGCGTGGAGGTGGAGGGAAGCGCAGCGCTGCAGCGACAGGACACGCTCGGCATGCCGCGGCCGAGCATGCCCCTAAGGAAGATCGGGAAGAAGGCTAAAAAGGGCGAGGACCCTGCTCAGGCGGGCGGAACCAGTGTTCAGGTTGGCGAGGGCAGCGGAGGGGAGCTAGCGTCGGATACTTTGGGCGACTCGCGGGGGAGCAGAACGTCCCTGGCGCCCCCCACGACTCTTGATCTCGGAGACGGGGACGCCCCGTCCCCACGAGCACTCAAGTTGAAAAAACCCGGCTCGCCCAGACCGTCGCCTCAAACCGATAAATAAACCACAAAGGGATAAATAAACCACAAAGGGGCGTTTCTTTTGGAAAATTCACTGATTCTATATGGTTCTTCTTTTTACCAATAGATACCATGCAACATACAAACATTCATAGATACGACAGAAGGAGACAGAGGTTAGAGAGAGAGAGACACGTTCTCTGTTGAGAGCCCGCGCGCGTTCGAAGTCGCACACCGCCGAGGTTCTTCTACTTCTACCCGCATTAGCAGGCACCAGCACCACTTTCATACATTAAAAAACATCATACCGACGCATTTTCTCGCAACGCTTCTTTTCTTATTTTTGCATGCGCTTCATCATTCAGTTTCGTGTTGCTTGTTCACTTTCTAGGCGATCTTTTGCATTTGCGTTAGCGTTCCCCCGTAAATTAATTACCTACTTAGATGTGCCCGATCCCGTGCGGTCCCTGTATTTGTATAAGTAACTACTGTGTCTGTAGCGGCGGCCAAGTCTATGGTTTTGTATCTATTTATAGCATGTTCAAGACTATGTGTATGTTTTTTTCAAGCGTGCGCGTACCTAGAAGTAGAACAGCTTCCACCCAAACCTGCTACCACTAAAGTACCAACTTTTTGTTTGTACCCGAAGCCGAACAAGGCGAAGAAGAAGGATATAAGTACGTTGCATGGAGTCATTTACTCGCCCGAACGCACGATCCTGAGAAGTTACTGAGTTGCTGTTGGAGTTGGTTCATTACCAGCATCGCACCTGCGGCGTAATAGGTAAACAGCTTTTCGAGTTATACCTCTGGTCGATTTTCAGGTCGCAACGGCATCCGTGTCCGATGTGTTGTCGTGTCCGATTGAATACTTTCGCCGTAAGCTGAAAGCGATTGCGTTTGCACCGCCATCCGTCACCGTTACCGTGGTTTCCCCGTGAACAAGGACTGCTCAAAGCGTGACTCGTACAACGTATGGTGCAGCATCCATAAAAGAACACCCACTTCGTGATAAAGACGATAGTGAGACGTTTTAACGAAAGGATCTTCCTCACATCACAATTTATTAGGCCTGTCTACAGGTTTAACTTTTTTTAGAGCAGATTGGCTCATTCATTGTGCGACCCCCCGTTGTTACCCCTTTTCCAAAAAAACCTTTGATCTACATTACTTGTAGCGCCTGCGCTATGCGTGGAGCGAGACGAAATTCGATGAGCGAAGACAATAGAAGTTAAGAGATGCTACTAGCTCTCCTGACCACAGTGAGGCGGCCTGTACTAGATATTTCCGGCCACAGGTCGTGAGGGTAGAGAAAAGTCACCTTCTGTGCAATTTTTCACCTGGGTGCTGTGCCCGTCGTGTTTAGATGGAAGGTGCTGACTGTCGCACTGAATTGGCTCCCTAAAAGGAAGGAGACGGATCATTGCGTGTTTTGATATTTCTCGCAGTCGCCACATTGATTCTGGGACAGAGGCGGGGGAGATCGGGGACTGCGCCCCTTCTAAGAGTTGAACAATCGATTCCCCCCAAAAAACACCGGGATCGAGATCGACCCGTAGTCGCTCCGGTCGACCGCCACGCGTTCTTGCGTGAAACACTGTCGCCTCCGTTTGCACCACTTCAAGCACTTCTGGGCACCATGGGGACCAGCGCTGGGCCGAAAGGATTGATGAGAGTCGCAATCCAACAGCGTGCTCGTGGCTCCCCTGTTGATACTCTATCTCCTCAAGGAGCGGGAGAGCGAGTGCGAACGGAAAGGGAATTTGTAGCCGACGCTTTCGCCGATAATGCGAAGAGAAAGCACGACACAAGTGGAACGCGCGACGACCATGATAAAGAACTCGACTTCCTCGGCTCGCTCGAAGAGTGCTGGGCCTTCTGTGATGACGAGAGGCGGCTTACCATCCCCGGCGGCCTCTGTTTCAGCATTGTGACCTCCGCGATCGCATTTTGTGCGGTGGTGTGGTTCTCGTTCGCCAGCTGCGCCTTCTACTCTAAGTCGCAGGAGGTGAACAAGAACATGAACATGAAGATCATCAAGGCTCCTGAGCTTCTGGCAGTCCCGGAACTTGGGCTTCGGCTGGAGGTCCCGGAGATCGCGCCCTCTCGCCGTCTCCGGGGCGAACCAGAACCAGAAGAACGAAGAACCAGAACATCCGCGGCATTTCTGGAGCAGGAGGTCCTCGCGGAGGAGGACCGAGAAGTAGAGTTCGCGGACGCATCAAAGAGAGGCCGCGATGCCCCAAATAATTTCCTCCAGGATGAAGTAGATCATAATGATCATCACGTTCACGACGGGCGTCCCGCCGCGGGGAAGAATTCACTCCAAGACTGTGGACTAGTGGCTCCACCCGCGGGGCGGGGAGGTGCTCCGCTCTTCCGCGATATCGTGGACGCCGCGAGATACGCAGATACGGAGTCGGAGATTTACTACACGCCACAGGGCTCGCGCTTCGACACCAATTGGGCACTCACACAGTTCCTCGGAAGCGGAACTAGCGGAACTGATAGTGGGTGCTGTCAGGACCAGGAGTGGAGTAAAAACGCGGAGCAGTGGAAACACTGGAAGCAAAAGGCTGAGGAGCGTTTCGGTGACTATCGCCGCGAGGCAGAGAACCTAGAGCGAACTCTGCACAACCACGAGCATTGCGACTTCGTGAAGTCGGCTCTCGCTGCCTCGCCAAATACAGACGAGAAGCCAGCAGGAGTCAAAACGGATCGGGGGAAAAAGATCGCGTACCTGGTTTTGAGTGACGAGGCAAGCACGTTTCACCAGGAAGGCGTTTGGGCGCGGTACTTTGAGACATGCCCGCACGACGTTGCGAACCTGTACGTGCATGCCTCCGACTCGAAATCCGCAAACCTGGAGAGAGATGCAACGAGAGGGGAGAAAGAGAAAGTCGAGTCGTGGAAAAAGCGGCTGCAGGCGCGAGGTGGCGAAGCGAAATTTGTGCCGAAAGTTCGCACGGCGTGGGGGCAGTTGATCGTCGCAGAGTGGTGGCTGGTCGTAAATGCGCTGCAAAATGCGGAAAACGAGCAATTCGTGTTTCTCCCGCGGGACGCTGTGCCACTGAAGGATTGTAAGACCGTGAGCGATGTTCTTCTTCAGGAGCCCCCGAGAAGCACGACCCCAGTGAACAAGAGGGGGATGAGCGACATGTTGGTCGACAAGCAGAAGACCGTCCGCCAACATCGCGGTGCGAGCCGCTCCAATATTTGTTTTGCGCAGCAATCGAGTACTTGGGCGCCGCTACCAAAGCATCACCAATGGGCCACGCTGAACCGCGAGGACGCGATGCGGTTTGGAAAATTCGTCGTCCGAGGCCTGAACCTATGGATGGCGAAGAGCTTGAAAACCGATTTTTACCCTGACCCTCATACGCAGCAGAAAACGAACAGCGCGTTTCCAGACGAACATGCGCTGTTGGCGTCAATTATTGCGGCGCGCGCACCCGACAACGCCGCCGGCGCTTTTGACGACTCGTCGGCCCACGCCAGCCGTGCCGGCGCCCAAACACTCGCGGAGGCGGAAATGCAGTTCGGGGGAAGCCGTTGCCCCATGTTTGTGCTTTGGCAAGGCGACTTCGCGGAGGAGACAGGGCTCCCGGAAGCGCTTGACACGACGAATGGAGGGCCGCGCGACTTCCACTTTAACATGGAGACGGCTCTTTCGGGTTCAGGTCGGGGTGCGCACTGGGCGCGGCCGGACGAGGCGCTGATGCGTGCGCTGGTACAATACACCGGCTTTCTCTTTGCGCGCAAGATGGGAAAGACGAACCTGAAGCCACTGCAGGGGACGACCCCCACATGGGAAGGTCACGCACGCAAAACGCCGGCAGCACTTGTTTTCGACTTGGACAAAGAGGCGTGGAACGGCGCAGCGGTTTCTCTCCCGCAGTTGTGGACGGAGGAGCCCCAGTTTTCCACCGATGTCGAGGTTTATGGCGAGTTCGCTTACGGGCCAAAACTGATCCCGGACCACTGCTTCGCGAAAAAGGGGGACGGGATGCAGAAGGCGCTGGCGAGTGCGATGTGGAAAGGGGCGAGTGCGATGCGGAAAGGGACCAAGGAGATGGACCAGAAGGGAGCACGAGGGAGAATGAGCAAGGCCGCACCAGCTGCGAAGCAGGGATCATCCGCGCCGAGCAGCGGGAAAACGGCGGCGGGCTCGTGGACCGTTTCCGCGGTTGCCGCGCTGGTCGTGCTGCTGGTTGTCGCACTATTTCCGGCTCCCATGTTTTTGATTGTGCCAAGTTGGAATTCTAAGCGGGCGCCGGCAGAGGTGTCGGCAGCTGGTCGTGTTGAAGAGACGCTCCTGTTTTTATCTTCGACTTCGTAGCACCGCGAGCGCGGAGCATCGAAAGTTCGTCCCAAGTAGGAAGCAGCCACAACACTGACACCACCCGCAGACACACGCACACAGACTGCAGACCAAGGGACGCAGGAGCGTGAAGGTAGATCTCGACGAGGGCGGGCTACCGGCGGCCGCTCGTCAAGCGGTGCGCCAAAGCCTGAATCTGAATCGGAGCCGGAGCGTCGAGTGCCGGGCTCGCTTTTATCTTCTGGCTTGTTCCGAAGCTGTCTATATCACGTTTATTTGTAGATGTAGCCGTAGTACCCAGCCATATGCAATGACTTCTTTTAAGTTTAGACCTTACCCTAACTGTCGATTCTCTAGCCTAATGTGTGCGAGGTTCGGAGCCCGCGAATTCCGGAAACCGTGACACAATATGCAAGACGAATTATTACATGCCATTGCCAATGCCACTCCTTCACCTTTCAACACAACAGCCGCAATTCTTTCTTAACGCACATCCCTGGCGGGAGAGCTACTATACGAGAAATGAGCTGCAAGAAAGGAAAGCGGACCTCCACAAAGTACGTGCATCGAAAAGTCGTATCCTTATCCCTTCTGCTGGATACATTTACTCATCGCAGTAGAGGACGCGACGCATCGCAGTAGAGATCGCAATAGAGGTTGTATACTGCGGCATCCATAATTCCGCGTTGCTCTCTGGACGAAAGGGGGGGTCGGTGGGCCCGGTCGCGTTGAAAACCCGTCGAAAACCCCCTTTTTCGTCTAGACGAAAGGTCTCGAATTTCTGGCGGGGCTCTTACTAAAAAAATATCACATTTTCATTCAACATCTGGACCAGAATTCGTTCGATTGAGATGAAAGGCGCGTGAAGTGGGGGCGATGGGAAGAATGGGGTTCTAGTCAAGGGGTTTTGAATTTGAAAGCGAAAAGCAAAAGAAGAACGTCGTAGGGGTGATGTGATTCGTGCGATCACCATTTTCTCGCATACGTCATGTGGCCGTGAGTCAATCGGGATCTAATCTTGACAAATTCTTGTTTGTGATTGTGTTTGCATTGATTTGGTGCATGGCAATGAATCTCAGATGCCTGGTATAGTAAGTTGAGACTGATTTCTGGCTACGTTGTCTTTCAATTTCTGTGTGACAACGACGAATAGCAGCCATTTTTTTTTCGGGGGCGCACGCGGTGGTGGAGGGCGGTTGGGTGAACAAAGCCGAGTTTGTATTTTTGGGAGGTTCTGGTTCTTCTTCTCGCTTTTCTTCGAGTATATTTCAAAAGCAGCCCGCTTTTGAGCTATTGTAAATTTCGTTTCCTTTCATCTCATATCTACGTGTACTGCATTCAACTAAAGTATACAGTACAACAATACCATACGGCTGCAGAACAAGGATGGCGTTTTTCTTGCGCCGCTCGTCTGCGGCTCCCGATCGGAGCGTTTTGGTCGTTGGCTTTCTGGCATTTTTTCTGGGTCCCGGACCGCAGCTTCCTCTCTTCGCGGGCGCCAAGTCTCTTCAGGACTGCATCGCCGACCTCAACGCCGGTATCGGTTGCGAACTTGATGCCGGGGTGCACAAGATCACGTCCCGCACCCAGATCAGCGGCATCAACGCGGCCAACATGTTCCTCGCGGGCAGCACGGTAGAAGGTGCGCAGCCCACGGTGATCGACGGCACGGAGGACATCACCTCCATCCTCACGTGGGAGGAATGCTCCACCCTGCCCACCTACGCGGACGCCTGTGCGAAGGCGCTGTCGAACGAGACCGCCGGCTCGAAGATCTACACCGCCTTGCTCCCGAACGACAAGCCCGTCTACCAGCTCTGGTTCGAAAGCACCGACGGTACGACTTACTACTTTTCATTAATCTTTTTTCTTTTTGGATAATTTGCATCACAGTAGGTTTTCACTATCTACTCTTTCTATCATCTGCAAACATGATCGTAGAGCTAGAGCAACTTTTGCAAGTACTAATCGAGCAGATGACAGGTCTCCGCGAGAACCATCTTGGGCGCGAGATGATGGTTCCGGCGCGCTGGCCGGATCCCACGGCCGACATGGGGGCGGCCCTGAATGCGCAGGCGGACGCGCCGATCTGGGGAAGCATCTTTTAACGGTTGAATAAACTCAGGGCTAGGCTTCTTTTTAAGGGTTGAATAAACTCTGCGACCTCCTCTGTGTGGGGCTCCAATTCTAACTATGGTTCCGCCCAGCCCCGCGGAATGCTTTGCCGCCATAGGAAGCCAGCGAGTGCCTCGCTCGTACTGGCGTCGGTTTAATCGAAAGAGGACCAACACCAAGTGCGCCCTGGTGGACCCTTATCAGCCGACAGCTATCGCTGGGTGATACATGACAGACCGTGGGTGATCGGGAGAAGGGATTTGCATATTTACGGCGAAAGAAACGACCAAACCTAAAGCTGAAAGAAAGAGAAACTGTAACAAACTGACTGATCGGCTCTGGGTTTTTTTCGGCCTGTAAAGCTTCGACACTGCGCACACGTGGAGCCGTATTATTTACGGCGAGCACGGGAAGGAGCAGGACCAGTCCGGCAGCTGGCCCACGTGGGTGCGGGGCGTGGACGGGTACGACCCGCCGAACACGGGCTGGGGCTGGATCCAGGACGCGGGCGGGCTGACCCGTTCCTACACGGTGGAGACGGAGCAGGGGCAGACGGAGACGCTGACCGTCTCCGGGCAGGGCTACCTGGAGGAGTCCGGGCGGAACGCCACCGGCGCGGTGATCGTGATGGGCTGGGGCAAGCAGATGAGCGAGATGGGCTACGTGTACAACCACACGGGTAACTTTCTCCACTTCAACCGCATTCGCTGCCCGCACCACGGCGGCGGCACGAACCCGCCCTACCAAAAGTCGCCGCCCTACGGTTAAGCAAGGGAGAAACCTATCAATTCCGGGAGACGCCTCGTCTGGCACAACGAAACTCTACTTCGATAGGAATAACTATGGGTAGCTAGGGTCAATGTAGTTATGTACGATCGAATCGATGTGCACGGGCCATGGCCGGCGCTGTCTTGTACCTGAAGTGGAACTCATTCATTGTGCTCCGATTACAGCCGCTAGGAAGGAAGTGAAGCAAGCGCTGTAAAGCGACGGACAGGCAAGTGGCGCCATCCGTGAATGCTCTGTGCTGTCTCGTATTTCGTTTCCTATTTCATGTTTCCTATCTGTTCCAGTCGCGACAGAAGCCTAAGGCGCAATCGATCGGCCAGAAAAAATTTCCCGCCGAATCGGTTGGTTTTTCTTTCGCCTCGCTCTAATGCGGCTCCTGCGCGGGGTCGCCGTTCGTTAAGCTGAAGAACGGCGAGGAGCAGGGCATGGCGGCCTACTGGCTGGGCAACAAGCTGGATTTCCTCAACAAGAACAAGGAGTGGCACTTTCACCACTTCAACGGCTCGAATTTGACCGGCGCGGGCCCCGGGTACGTGGCGGACGAGGACTTCTTCGGCTCCGGCGTCCCCGACCCCGCGCAAGCGCTCGGGAGCTACAGCGGGCGGCTCTTCGTGAAGATGGAGAACCACCCAAACACGTACAAGTGGCACAGCCGCGTCACGGAAATCGGGCTGGACTTCGACTGCTCGGGGAACAAAATGACCTACTTCGAGCTGCGAAACATCATGTTCTTCGGAAACATCCTGAAGGGCTACAAATGCAACTACTGGACGCTGCGGGACAACACCTTCCTCTACCCCTCGTTCGCGAAGAGGACCCTCCGCCACCTCTACGGAGACGTCGACAGCGGACTGCCAAACATCGACTTCGCAGACTCCATCAACTTCTACTCGAGCGACTACGGAAAAGTACTCGGAAACACCGTCAAATTCTCGGAAGGTACACTACGTACGTGACCTGGCTGCGTCGCTATAGATGATCGATATTTCCGCTGTGGTTTCGCGCCAAAGGATAGGAATCTATTAGACGACGACGTTATTCATGAATGAATTCTTCAGGCAAGGCGATGGAGTGGCAGGGCGACGAGGTTGAGTGGAAGCACAACGATTTTGCCTACAACGGTTTCAACGCGTTGGATGGTGCCCACACCGTCCGCGTGAAGGGGTCGAGTTCCAACCACGACGCGATTCCCCCGCTGAAGTTTTGGTACAACACCTTTCGGCACAACGGCCAGGTGTCCGCGGTGTTCGCCACCGAGAAGGCCTCCCACGTGATGTACAACCGGATCCAGCACCAGAACGTCGGGGAGCTGCAGCACGACGGGGAGGCGGTCGGCGCGGGGAGCTCCGGCACGGAGGATTCCCAGTTCAACTACAACTGGGTGGACTACGGGCACCACTCGCTATCGCTGCGGTTCGACTGCTCGCAAACCGCGACCTTCACGGACGTGTCCCGCAACGGCACCATGCAGTACAACTTGGGCTACGGGCTGGCGCCGAAGCTGATCGTGAAGGGCGAGGACCACCAGATCCACTTCAACACGATCCTCGACGGGGAGATGCACATCTGCCGCGACTTCGGGAGCGACCTCTGCGGCATGAACCGTGACAGCTTCTTCAACAGCAACCTGGCGAGCCTGTACAAGCCGCGCGGGGAGGGCTGCACGTCCGACTACGACGGCTCGATCGTGAACGGGCTGCCCACCGGGTTCAACGCAATTTCTAACAAGCTGACCACGCAAGGCGCGAGCTGCTCGTGGCTTCGCGACTGCGAGCGGTACGACTTCCGGCCGCACAGCGCCGCGGTGCCGCCGTTCGGTGCGTTTGCGTACCACGACACCGCCGGAGGCCTCTTCGCCTACTACAACGTGCCGGGGCGGCGGTTCCTGAAGAACCCGATCCCGTTCACGATCTCCGCGAACGTCTCGGACTCGGCCACGTCCGACCTCGCATTGATCTTCGTGGAGGAGCGGGACTGTTTCCAGGCAAACAAAATCACGCTGTTCTACAACACGGCGGAATACCCGTTTTACAATGTGTCCATCACGGAAATCCCGGCCGGCTACAACGTCTGGCACGTGAGCTCGTCCCTGCTCGGGTACGCCAGCTACGAGTGGAGCGTGACGAGCGGGTGCAGCGGGGTGGAGGTGAATGCGACCGGCCTCGGCTTCACCGCCGGCGTCGGCCCCTTGATCGGGTTGCCGCCCACCAGTACGACCACAACCACCACCACGTCAAGTACTACGACCACAACCCCCTACGTGGGCCCGGCGACCACCTCGACATCAACCACCACCACCACCACGCCGATCACGATCTCGGACCTGTACAACACGAACTCGTCCGCGAACACGGGCAGCGCCAGCGACCCACTGGTCGAGGCGACCGCGACCCACGTGAGCGCCGGCACGAATCTGACGATGGGCTCCGCGTCCTCGGAGTTTGTGAACACCTGCGCGCCCGCCGAAAAGCTGAACGACCCCTCTTTGCTCCTGTGTAAGGACTTCGTCGACGCGGTGAAGGCAGGGGTGTGCGAGGCGACCAACTCGATGCTGGACGCGTCGGCCGCGAAAAGCGCCGACGTCACCCACGTCCGCATCGAGTGCACGCGGTTCCACTTCTCGAAGATCGAGCTGCTGGTTTTTATGAGGGGACCAGCTGGTAAGTGGCCAACTGGTAAGTACTTCGCGACGGGTCCCCTTGGGTGGCGGATTGCTCTAGGTGGCGACGCGTCACGGCGCTCTGAACCGCCCGGCGCGAAGCGCCGGGCGGTTTCAGAGATGCCCCATTGTGGGGGGCAGGGAG
>RXOD01004963.1:0-16837 GCA_005223375.1 Amoebophrya sp. AT5.2 | reverse complement strand
GGGAGCAGGAAGTCGCAGGTCTGCTCCAGCTCGTTCCCGAACCGGTGTACCACCTCCTTGGCCAGGTACTCCAGGAGCGTCTCGGAGGCCCAGGTGGAGAAGTAGCCGGTGCCGAAGCCAAAGTCCCGGTAGGCGTGGTGGATACCAATCAGCTGCAGTTCACAGTCCTCGATGTGGGCTGTGAGACATTGCGCGGTGGTGGCGGCAGGCGTCAGCGTCGCCTGCTCCTGCCCAGCAGCGAGCAGAATTGATAATGACCTTGTTCTTCCCCCGGCCGCGGGGGCAGATCCTCCGGCGGACGTCGAGCTTGTTACTGTTAGAGAGCCGTGCTGAGATGAGCTAGCTGATGCTGACGGCGTCCTCGGCACTAGTGCTTCAGATGCCGGGGAAATTGTTGTTGCTGAAAACCACGAAGGGGAGCATCGTGGATCAAGATGAAGAAGATGAAGACCATCTCCTTCGTCCGGCGCGTGAGTTGTCGGCGTTGGGCCTCCCGCGGGTGGTAGAAGAAGATGTGCCGCCAGGTTGAAGAGCACACGCCCGCAGGCCTCCAGCCGTCTCGTGGTCGTGCCGGAGCGCGTCATCCGATCCTCTGCGTGTATGATGTTGCTGAGCGGCAGTGGGTCGTGCCTCTCGTCTGTCAGGACGACAGCTTGGTCATGTTCCCGGCGTTGGAGTTGGCTTGTGGTCTACTCGGGCTCGTCCGGCGAAGTCGCGCGCAATGATAATGAATGCCGAATCAATGGTACAACTAGAACCATCTATCGCGCCACACATCGGCGTGGGCCAAGAAGTTCCGCGCTGTTATTTAACTACAAGAACCGCTGCCGCAGCGAGCTGACGAGCAGAAGCTGAATCCTCGCGCGGGTGAGCGTGTAGCAGGAGCGTCCTGCTCTTTCCGAACCACGCAGAGCATTTGTCTGTTGCTCACCTTGAGTCCGCAAAAAACCTTCACCGAAACGCGAGCACCATCGTCAAGAACGCCGGGGCCGGTGCAGGTGCCAGTCGCCAAAGTGCTACATCTTGTGGTTCCAGCACAACGGAAAAACTCTGTTGTGGTCACCGAATCAATCGTATAAAATGTTAAAAAAAACAAATAAAAGAATAATCAATGGTTTCTACTAGCAGTCGCTGCTCTTGCTCAAAATCGAAAGCAAAGGCTAAACATTTTTTTTTAGACATAAATGATGAGGATGACTGCAAAGCTGACCACAGCTGAGGATGAAGAGCAGACGCACCAGTCAGGTCGCTCTCGCTGACCACGGAAGGAACTGATCGGTTCAAAACAAGCACGGGACCTCCAGAAAACTTCAGTTTCACAAAGGTGAGCAAGAAGCTGATAAACACCTCCACCGCTGCCTGAGGCCCTCGGTGAGATCGATAGCAACGTCCCCTCCGTGTCGACGGTTCTGTAGTAGAAGCAGAAGAAGCCTCGCTTCAGTGAGGGCGACACTTGCGTTTACGACGAAAAATAAGATGAAATGAGTGCTCGGCAGAGAAGTGACCCCTCTGCTCTTGCATGTTTTTCGAGTTCTTTCTGGCGCTTGGATAATTATTCGACAGAGCATTCGTCTGTTCGTCGGCGAGGTTCAGGCCGAAAACTTCGGAATAATCAAGAACGTCCACCCTTGAATTAAGAACCTTCGTAAAAATAAATCGCATCATAAGGTGACTAGTTCTAGAAGCAGCCAATATGTTAGCCGAAGACCCTTTATCCACGACGACGAGTGCGAGTCATGTTCCTATGCAATAACGAGTCCGAGGATTCGAATTACGATGGAATTCCAAGGTGGACTCGTATAAATATTGTAGGAATCGCCCGACCGGCATGGTCGCATTTAGTGGACCATCGGGTGATCGTGATGTCGATGCTCTGAGTCTGGTGGCACCCTAGAAAAATTTACTTAGAAAGAACCAAAATTCATGCGCAACTTTACATAGAACGAACCCCATCTTAAAAT
The DNA here is from genome assembly GCA_005223375.1 of Amoebophrya sp. AT5.2. Lineage (NCBI taxonomy): Eukaryota > Dinophyceae > Syndiniales > Amoebophryaceae > Amoebophrya > Amoebophrya sp. AT5.2. The sequence continues at coordinate 14,876 of RXOD01004963.1, read as the reverse complement.
TCATCTACGTGCGCGTGCCTCAAACTTGTTCATACATTATACACCCTAAAAAAAGCCGAAGCCCCTTTAAGAACTACGCACTTCTCCTAGCAAAGGCGAATCTCCATGACGAAAGTTGTTGAAGTAATGCATAGCGATGAATAAAATTCACCACGCAGAAGTCAAAACTTGGGCGGAGATGCATGGGTGTGTCCTAAGCACTGCCACGCGAAAGTCCGTAACAAGAGGTAGGTTCTTACGCTCAACCGGCTCGGTGTACTAGTATGGTCATTGTGTTTGGTACGCTACTGCTACTTGAAGGTTTTACGGTTTTTAACATTAACCGTTCGTTATCATAGAAGCATATTTTCCATCTTTATTTTTCGGAGGTGGGGGTGGCTCCAGCTCCTGTGCTCCTAGACTGCGAGTGCTAAGCCGGTTTAAAGATCAAAGTTGCGTCCTTCCATGATCTTCATAATTCGATCTGGGTCAGGATGTTCATGTTGAGTGAGAGCCATAAATAAAGTTAGTAAAACTTTAGAAAACGGAAGGAGCCACTGACTGTGCTCAATGAGTAGCGTTGAGCAATTTTTTTTTGTAGGAACTTGCTTTCCTGTTTCTCGTTCATCGATCTTGAAGTTCAGTCTATCATAACATGATACGTTGATGATTTTGCTCTGCGCATGCAACTCATGATTGTCAAAACACTTATTTATCTGGTGTGGCTGCCCCTGCCGCTACAGCGACGTCAGAGCAGCGTACGGGGTGACAAGCTGAAGTTTGGCCTGTTGTTCTTGTTCCTGCCGCGTAACGGTGGATCCTAACCTGGTCGTGCACCACTAGACTTCTACGTAGTGAAGCTTTGCTCGCAAAAGTAAAAAGTGGTAAAATAACACCTGGACGAGCATGTCCCCGAGTGGCTTCTTGTTCTTGTTGGTTCTCCGCCTCGTCGTCGTCCGCATTCACGAGACATATTTTTTTTTTTTAATTTGATCGTTAGGAGCCCCCTTCCCACTTCGGCACCTCCATCTTCGGTGGGGCTCTGAATAATGCTGGCGGTGCTGCACCAGGCACAGGTTGTGAAGTAGGGATAAAAGAAAACGGGTCGTCGTGGGTGGGTATCCCAATCGCAAATCCTGCCGGGCGCGCCTCTTCGTCTTCCGTCGGTGGAAAGACTGAGTCCCCGGGGTTGTAGGTGAGTCTCCAGCCTTCTCCTGGTGCTCCCCCGACCTCATTCACATTCGTGGACCACCTCCACAGAGCGAGCGGAGGCGGAGTGTGCGGCCCCATCGCCGTGTCCCCCACGCTTCGGGTTGTTTGTAGAGCTTGTGTGGAAGTAGGGCGGCCTCCCCGAAGAACCGGACCACTCTCGTCGTCTGCGCGGAAATCGGACAACCCACCGCGACGTCGTGGACAAGGAATCGGTAGCGAGGACGACACCGGCAGCAGCCCCGTGAGGACGCGGCTGAGGCAATCCCAATCAGCACCTTGCTCGCCCAGGGGGGGTTCTAACTCTGCGGCGCCGGACATGCCTTCCGGAGAATCTGGGGGGGGCGAGCCCCCTAAAGCGTGTGCGTAGGCGTACGTTGAGTACTGCAGCGGAGGCTGGAGCTGGTGAGCAGGCGCGCGTGCGACCATGGACTCCAGCATGGGACCACCTGCTGTCGTCCTCGACGTGTCCAACTCCAAGCCCAAGCCACGTCGCTGCATCACCTCAGGGGCGCACAGCAGTGCGGGTAGACCCGGACTCAGCCTCGGCGTCTCGGACTCAGGCAGGGCGACGTCGTCCTCGTCCCGTGAAGATGACATGAGGCTACCAAGAATCATGCCAACGGATTCGGACCTCCTCCAACACCATGCTGAACCTGAAGGAGCTGCCTCCAGAGCAGGACCCGCATCAACGCCTACGCCGGCGTGCTCCATTCCGAAGCTGCAGGAGGCTCCATGACCGTTGCCGCATTCGAAATGAAGCCCACGATCAGTAGACTGTCTCTCTAAAACCGGCATCCGCACAAAATTGAAGCCGCTGCGGCCCGGCAGATGCTGCAAGAGGCTGGGTGTCGAGATTGAGGTGCCCGATGACCCGCAAAGCGCGAGCTCCGATGAAGACACCGCGTCGTACAACTTTTGGTACGCAAAAATGAGCGCCTCGGGAAAGATCTCTCGCAATAGTGATGTTTCGCTGCTCCCCAGACTGGATGGCGCCTCCAACTCGTGCCGGAATTCGGATTGCGCCATCGCTTCTCGATAAAACTCCGCAATCCGCTCCAGAGCTTTTTGTAGCAGCCGAACTAGTGGTCCCGCGGCGGCAGGATCCTTCATCGCCCTTGTATAGTGCGGGCGCGAGTGCGGCGAGCGCCCTCCTGCGACTCCGGCGTCTCGACGCTGCGCATCATACGCTTCCTTTTCCACCGCCAGCACGTGGCCCAGCGGCGCGGCAATCTGCCTCATTACAGCCAGACCGCGAATGTCGCGCACGAGGATTCTGTGGTGTTGCTTGAACTTCGAGGACAGCCAATTTCTGCTGCCTGCGTCGTCGCGGCCGAAGTTGTACCCCTGCTGATGCTGATGTCCCAACCTGCGCTCCTCAATCTCTATGCGTGCACCTTCGCTCCGCCACAGGTCGCGGATTCCGTCTAAAATGCCGCGCACGCGCTCTGCGAGTTCCGGTCCCCCGGCAAGAAAAGGCTTTTTCTTCTCAGATCCAGAACCCGCCCCCCTCGCGGGGGATCCAGAAGAAGAAGGAGAAGGACGACCATGAGAAGTCTTACTATTTTTATGATCATCGAACTCGTGCTCGACCGGATAGCTGTAGCGGCTCCTGCGCAGGTCGTGGCGCTGGCCCACCTTGGACAGGTCGCGGTGCTCCTCGTGCTCGCCGCGTCCGTGGCGCAGTTGTTGTTCGTGTTCGTCCCATGACCCGCTCGCGTGCTCGCCTTCATCCGCGAAATCGTCGGCCAAACCCAACAGTTCGTGCCCGCCAACTACCTTCGCGAGCAAATCTTCTGCCTGCTCCCGGTCGCACCCGTGCGAAGTGCACCGGGTGGTGTACAGCTGCTCCAAAAGCGACAAGCCGCCTACAGCTGTCGGCACTACGCCCTCCACTTCCATATCAGGGCGCAGCAGGTCCGCGACCTCAGTCTCCGTTAGCATCCGCACCGACGGCGTCCACCAAATGTTTCTATAACTCTTTCCAGCACCCATCGCCTCCTCGTCCCTTTCGATATTCGCCATTCGGCTGGACGCGAGATCTTTTCGTAACTCGTTCATCCTCTCCTTCAGTGACAAAACATCCGGTGTGACTGTGAACTCATTCACCTTCATCCTCGCGTCTGCGGACCCGGACGCGGAGGCCTTAGATTCTTGCGGAGCCCCGTACCCATTACGCGCAACGGCGACCACCCCGAACGGTGTAACCGCATGCTCTATGTGTCGGGCGCCGGTGACCTTCTTCTTCTTCTTCGACGGTTTATTCGACGCGTTCACGTCGCACTGTGGTCGGTCTCGGTGGTCCCCTCCTTTGGTATTGGTGTAGGTCTCGGGACTGTTAAGTGTTTCAAGTGCGTGGGTGCACAATTCGCCGTCTCTATTGTAGGGGTAGGTCCCGGATGATCGCCTGGACGGCTCCGGAGAGACAGGGCGTGGGCGGGCGTCCAGATCAACCGGAAAAGGAGCTGCAGGAAGAACAAGAGCAAGACCGCTTCCACGAGGAGCTACTGCTACAGCCGCTTCATCTGTTTCAAAACCTACAGCATCATCCGCCTCGTCCTCCGCCGCTGTCGAGAAGTCGCCGGAATGCGACGTGTGCGCGGGGGAGGGCTCTCGCGTGCGCGGCGTGGCAGTTCCGCTCCCGGCGGGGGAAGCCATCGGCCGCTGCTCCGGGCTCGCGCTGGGGGACGCCATCGGCCGCCGCTCCGGCGTATCTGGGACCGGTGGAAGTTGCGAATGATCCTGCGCCTCCTGATCCTGCTGCGCCGCCTCGACGCCACTAGGACCACGAGCCAGACCCAGATGAAATGCCACGACGGGTGGCTGCGCGCTGGAGGTAGCGGCGGCGGGGCTCTGCGGAGTTGGCGCCGTTGGAGCTGTGGCCGGTAGAAGAGGACCCTGCCGCCATGCTGGCGTACTATCTTCGCTTGCATTTCCATTTCGATTTGTTCCAACACGCTCTCCACGTCGAAAAGGTGCACGGCTTAGCAATCCACCTCCACCCCTCGCACTCGCTAACGCTTCTGCTAGCCCTTGGCTTTGGCTTATCCCTGGCGACGGTGGTGGTAAGTCGCCCTCGCTCTTGATTCTTGGCGGCGACCAACAACCCCAGAGCGAGTCTGACCATTCCGCATCCTGCACATCTGGCACTCCCGCCCCGAGCCCTGCACACGCGAAATTTTCCCCAGGAGTTCCAAGCCCGAGCGGCGGCGCCGACTTCGACGATTCTGCTTGGCCCCCGCCGCCACCCCATATCGACCCAGAACTTGAGGAACTAGTCGTGACGGCGCCGCGCTGCACATGATCCACCAGAGACCGCATGTCGGGTGCAGACTGCGATGTCTGCTTATAATGCGGAAGGTGGGGAAACGTAAACGTCTCAGACAAGCGGCTGGGCGGAGACGCGCCCCCGTCCCGCAGCCACGCAGACGGAAGAAAAAAACCAGCCCGCCAGTCGTTCTGCCGGACAGGAATGGGGCGCCGCAGGACCAAACCTTTCATCGTGGTCGGATCATGATAATTGCCACGCGGTAGCCGCCCATCTTCTTTGCCAAAGTAGCCACACTGCTCGGGTGACCTCGACCGTTCGTTCTCCGAGGACGACCACCTGCCGCTCCTGGTGGAGAAGCAGGGGGACTCGCCATTTGATGCCACCCCCGACGCCCCCGCACGCCGTGACGGTAGAAGAAGCTGCGTCGAGGACGAGGCGGCCTCAACACTAGTACCTTGGCTGTTCCCGTCGTCCTCCAAGAAGTCCGTCGAGTGCACAACCTCATCGAGGACATCCGGCGTGTAGTTGAGGACCTGCCAGCTGGGCGGCCGAGAACCTGGAGTCCCGGCGCGGTCCGGGTGGTCCAACCCCAAGTCGAAGTAGTTGTGGGGCATGGCTAAGACCGTGTCGAGGACGAAGCCAAGGTCGTGCAAAATGAAGGAGCTCACGACTGCAGCGGCAGCCACGCCGCGCCCAAGGCGGACAGTGGCAGGCACAACTTTTTTCCGAACCATTTCCGCGGCTGCAGTGGGAGCTTCTGCTCGCTGGCCCGTTCCGATTCCAACGGGTTTCTAGCGTCGAAGAAGGTCGTACTCGTACTTGACCACGGGCACCAAGGAGGTCGAGGTGGCTCTTCTGTTAGTTCGTTGTGTTTTAACTTTAATCGTCGGCTCGACGGTGGTTCTTCTATAATAATAAAAATTGGTTTAGCTTTAGATATACTAGTGTTGTACCTACGTACAGGTACAAATTGATTTCCATACCAGATTTTTTATCTAAGAAGTCGCGATGTGGACATCAGCATGGACATCGAAAACGCGAAAATGCCAGGTCGTTCAGTGCGTCCAACGAGAAGAACCCAGTTGTTATGATTGACCGACGAGGACGATCGTCGATGATCGCCGTACTCGTTATTGTATAGTTGTACTTGTATAGTCCTTAGTACGGGGTCTTGTTTGGAGAGTCCTTCCTCAGACGTGACGAAGCTGAATCGCTCCTAGCGCTACGCCAATATTATACTGCCTACTTTATGTTCATCGTATACACGGAAGGGTTAGTACCCAGCCACATGATCGTTGATATAAGCCTTTTATTTTTCTCAGACTTTTTTATATATGTCTGTCTGATCTGGTTCCGGCAGCTGCTCACCTTGTTCGTTGTGAATTGCCACACACTAGGGTGCCGAGCGCCCCAGATGATTACTTTTAACGTAAAAGAAAGTATAAGTAAGGTATAGGGTGCGTTTGGGTATCAGAATGGCCTGTGCCTCTGGGTCTGGTCGTGTTTGCTAGAAGCAATAGCTATAGAAATCGAGCTCCGGCGTAGTATGGAGTGAGTCTAAGAAAGTGCAGAAGTAGGCTTCTGTCGAAAAAGGTGAACTACTTCAGTCAGTAGTAGGAGGTAGATTCACGACACCCGTGGCGGGTTTAATCTGATAGTACTCGTGGTGGTGGTCCTGTAGAATGAATCTCATGCAACGAGAGTGTCTCGATGCAAGCAGGTTTGGTTCGCCTCACCAGCCCCTGCTCCTGCAGATTATTGTTTTAGATGAGATTGATTTTCTTCTTCTTTCGTACAAGAACGAAGTAGATGATTTGTGATCGATCTATGTACAGATAAAGCAGACATAAGATTAAGATCACCGCGTGCGCGTGAAAGAAGAGCTTGAGCATCGCGATCCCGATGATAGATCGCACACAAGATGACTAGAAGTGTGGAGCTTGCTGTTGTTCATCTTTGGCGTGGCTGGTGTTGACATTGACTTGAGGGTAATAAAGTGCAGTTGTTCAAGTAAATTCTTATTTTCCCAGAGAGATCTGATGATTGATCACCAAATGAATCAGCAAAAGTGAGTTGATGGAAGATCAAGATGAAATGGATCCAAGAAAACGGACTCACAATATTGATATTTTGAGGAGGACGCGAGGTGAATAAAAGCGGAAACGAATCCTCGCGCGCGTGAGCGTGTATCTGTATCGACGCAGACGCACTGCTCTTCCTGGTGAAGCAGAACTTTGGTAGATTCTTTTTTTTTGGATTTTGGCCACGTCCACCGAGACCGACGACGTTTTTTAGTTCTCCCGTCAATCATGACTGAGTCCAGTCTGCAGGTGAGGCCGCTGATCTTCATCTTCATGCCAGGAGGAGAATGAAAATAAATGAAATGTATTGTCAAAACAATAATTGATGAGATTTGCGCAACCGCAAGAACGCGCGCACGCCGTCGTGCCGAAGGTACTTCGGAAAGCGGTTTGGCTGCCGGCGGGTGGCGGGTTCCCACCCACCCGGGGGGGTGGGTGGGTCCCAGGGTGTACCTGTACAACCTCAACCTCCCCGCCCATATATACTTATACTACACATTTCATTCGTATTCCTCGACCAAGGAGAAGGAAGCCGAAGCAAATTGAATCTAGTACTGCTACTGCATTGCATTCGACACTGCAACATAGCCATAGGACGATTTGTTATAAAAATAAAAGACCACCATCAGCCGTGTCGAGCGAGCTATGGCGAAAAAAGCACATCAATGGAAAACTTGTTGGTCAACTTTCTTAATACAAGGCGCAGGCCGTTGCACCAGTGACTACAAGCATGAAGAAAATGTATCCGGCACCAGCGCCACTTGGACTTGATGCGAAACTACTGCTACTTCGCCACCCACCTCGACAGCTTCCGCGCCTTCCGCACGACGCAGAGGAGTTCATTTCGCCACTTGCTCGAGGACCGTAAGAGCTCGACGTTCTGCTTTCCGACGATTGCAGCGCCGAGGTGGTGATTGCGTTTGCGCTCACTCCCGGCCTTTCGTACTGCTGCACAAAGCCGGAAATCAGCTGGGTGGTGTCAAGTCCTCCCGGCAGGTTGTACGTGTCATGCCCCACGCCCTCCAGTTCGATCAGCCGCACCTCCACGTTGCCACCGCCATTCGTACTTGAAGTTGAACTTGTTGCACGACGACCGCCCGCAAAACTTCTGCTGCTCAGCCCTCTCTTCCTGTTTCGCCCCCTCCCCTGCCCGAGGACGCGATGTTGAAAGTCGCAGTCTCCCCAGGTGTGTACTTTGTACGACAGCCGTCCTGCGCTCCTGGCGACCACGGTCGGGCCCGACTCCACGTCGCAGCCATTGTACAGCGCCCAGCGCCTCGCATTCCCCACATCAAACGGCGTGGCCCCCACGCGGTCTGCATTCCCGTGGACCTGGAGGAAAGCCACCGGGTTCGTGAAGTACCACGGGCGCGTCTCTGGGGGGTTCAGCAGGTTGGCCGACGCGCACCCCACCGCCGCTACCAGAGCGCTTGTCTCCAGCGCGAACCGCTGCGCCATCATGCACCCGTTGCTGTAGCCCGCCACGTAAATCCGTCCCGGGTCGAAGCTGCTGCCCCCGCCCACACTCGTCCCGCTGCTCGTCGCTCCGCCGGCGGAGGACGCCGTGCTGGTGGAGGGCCCCTTTACCACGTTCAGCAGCTTCCGGAGAAACCCCAGGTCGTCGATGTGCGCGGTTTTCGAGTACGAGGACCCGGGGACTGCCCCGCTGGTGCCGTCGGCCGCCCAGGTGGGGTAGCCGTCCACCGCCGCCGCCTGGGGATACACCACCATCAGGTTACGCTCCCCCCGCTGCGCTGCCTTGCGGTCCGCTTCCGCCTTCCACCCCGACATGCGCGCGTGAGAACTGGCGCAGTCCCCGAACCCGTGCAGGTCGAGGACCAGTGCGGGCAGGTTTCCACCGCCACCAGCTGAGGACGCTGAAGCTGCTCTTCCGGGATCGTAGGTGTACCAGCAACGCGGTCTCCCTTGGTGAGTTATACACCGCCGCACGGCCGGGAACGACGCGAGCGCAGTAGCGTCGTTGCAGACAGCGTCCGGTGCAGGTCTTGCTCTGGCATCCGCTGCAGGCGCCGGCATCGGAGTTGGGCTGCCAGAAGTTGACTGTGTAGGACTCGGCGAAGAAGTACTAGGGGTTGGCGTTGGCGTCGCCGGACTGGTGGGTGCCGCGACGCCGCCTGTCTTCGAGTCGTCTTTCGCTTGAGCCCCACCTGTAGTTGAAGCAGACGACGAGGCTTTCGAGTCCTCCTTTATTGCGGCCTTGGCGTCCGCTTTTTCAGCAGACGTTGCTCCACTACCGATGGGACAACCCGTGGAGATCCATGCACCGCTGGTGTCTGTGCACCAAACCTGGCCTGATGCGGAATCCACCCAATTGCCGTTCGCATCCAGGGACCAGTTGCTGTACCCTGAGGCGGAATCCTTCGTGCCAGTGGTGCCGGAAGAAGAGTCCTTCGTCCAACCGCTCGCCGATTTCGTGCTGTCCTTGTCCTGTGCGACCACGGGGGGAAGCAGAAAGATCATAAACGGCCCAGTTTCACTAAATACTTGCAGAGCCGCAAGCCGCCCAAGTGCCGTCGACAACGTTGCGAAGACGCCGCGCTGCTGCATGATGCCAAGCACGTCGGAGCTTAAACTTTGCTCCGGCTTAAGTTGATTGCTGCGCAATCACAATCTCAATGCCAATGATCAATTCATGAAATTGACGTATGACTCTAACGTTCAGAGTGAGTAGAAGTACAGTACGTAGCGGTAGGATTGATGTAGCTAGGCGTAGGCTTCTAGAGGTAGAAGTCCTGCTCGTAATAATCGGCAACTCCCAGACTTCGATGGGGGCCGGGGCTGCCGGTACCAAACCAACATAACAATCGAGGTATTATATATGATGGATCGAGCGACCTGTGGTGATGTGCTCGCACATGTTCATCGGAAACAAACCTCAAAAACGTCTTCCGCACAGACTGCTGTTTTCGACGCATATATGAAGTAGGGTCTCCACATGGATGAGGCGAAGAATGACTTTGACTGCATCGCGCCCATCACCATCGAATCAACACAGATGAGGACGATGAGCCGAGGCCTCATTTATTGTCAGGCTTCTCGTCCTCGGATAGATTCGTCTTCTGGCGTCCCGAGTCACCACAGAAATATCCACCACTCCAGGCTGTCTCAAACCAAGTAGACAGAGACCGATAGAGGGGCACCTCAGACCTTCACGACAATTGGACCGAAGTAGATGAGTCATAAGGTACTACAGCGCTGGTTTTGTATGAGTAACAGTATCACTCTCTCTGAACCTGGAGCCTTTCACCAGCAATAGCAGATTCTTGCGCAGTAGCACACGCATACGATGACTCCCGGCCGCGCTGAGCCGGTCGATCGACCGCTTCTTGAAGCGGTGCTTGATTCGTTTATTCCTGTTCGTCTTCAAGGTAGTCCATTCCTCAGGTACAAGTCAATGCGTTCTCCGCTTGGAAGTCGTCCGTGCAATCAATCTTCGTCGTGCACGACAAGTTCACAAAATACATCCCCTGCTCTACACAACTAAGCTGCTACCTATAGCTAATACGAAAGTACTATCTTTAATAAAGCGGCTTCGCTAACTCCAATCCAGTGCGAAATTGTGGAATCTGGCGACCATTTCGCAGGGGACCCCGTCGGGCCCGGGCAGGGAGTGCTCTTCCTCGTAGCGGTCCGGCGTGGTGGCGAACACCCCGAACTTGGCTTCGTCCTCCTCCTGCTCCCCAACTACCCGCAACACTTCCGGGTACAGGTGGCAGAACCGCAACCCAACCCACTGCCACTCCCGGTAGTCGAACGCCTTCACCAGGAACTCAGTACCCCGCTTTTCCACCCGGAACGTCACCGCGTGCGACAGGAGTCCGGGCGGATTCGGAATATTAGAAGATGAAGATGCTGTAGTAGTAGTGCTACTTATTGGCCTTGGCGCGTTAATATTATACGCAGATCCTACGCTGGAAGTCGAGCATGTGATGTTTTTGCTGGCAGCTGGAGTTGCGGGCGCCCAACCGCCGCCACCGCTGGCGCCGCTCCCCAGCCGCGGTTGGTTCTGCTGCCCAACTTGCTGAGGCTGATGATGCAGCTGGGTCCCCTTCGCTCGCGGACGGTACACAGCGAGATCGTAATCGTGACGCGAAAAGTCACAAGCCCCACTGTTGCAAGACACCACGGAAATGTGAGCAGGCTCGTCGTTCTTTCCCATCACAAGAGCGACCTGAAGTGGAAGTCGAAGTTGTGAAAACATAGCTTCAGGTACAGCTAGTGCATTTGCAGAACGATGAACTATTTTCGTGTTCATGCTGATCTTTCTGGTACTGATCTATCAATGATCTAAAAGTTGTATTTTCTCTCTCAAGGACAATCAGAGTGAGACCGGGATCGAGTTCAAGACCCTAAGCGTAAGGGTTAGGTTAAGCCTATGCCTAGAAGAAGGTTGTACTAGGAGAAAAAGTTATTATAATTATATAGGTAAAGTACCGAGAGCCAGGCAGTTTGCGAGATGTACACCAGCAGTCCTGCCTGATCATTTTCGCGGAACCTCCTGCCGAGTGGTCGCGGCGACGACGTCGACGTGCCGGTTCCGGCCTGAACTGTTGTCGACTCGAGATTGTTCCAGTAGATGGTTGATGAAGAGGACGCCGGCGGCGAGTGCAGGTAGCTTCTCGGCACAACGATTCCCGCGCCGCTACCTTTTCCTCCGCTGCCGGCTCCCACCGAGCCCGGCGGCTGGGTCGCAGCTGCGTCTTCGCTTTTCGACCACACCGCCCCCATCCGCGACGCGGTCCTTTCCGACAGTGCGCTGCTGGGTAGTACTACCAATTGGGATTGGTGGGACAGCTGGTTCGACGTAATCGTATTCCTATTCGATTCCACTACTGCCTCGTCCAGGCCCGGCGGCACCGCGGCAGCCGCTGAGTTGTTCGCCATTGACGACGCGGTGGTGGAGGTACAGGTAGGCTTTAGCATCATCGACGCCGCATCCGCGATCACATTAAGCCCCGACTTCAGTCCACCCTTGGAGGCGCTGCGCGGCAGATGCTGGACAACGGCGGGTGGAAGGAGCTCCTCAGTGGACGAGGACGAGGCCTGCTGTTCCTTGTATTCAGGCACGTCCGCGAAGGAAACGGATGCTGGTGCTGCTGGTCCTGGTGCACTAGTAGGAATCGTCATACCGGGGGGGACTGTTGTGCCTGAGACGCTGCTCGGAGCGCATGACAGCACGTTGCTTTTCCCCGTTTCAACGCCGCCATTGTCGGCCTGGAGTGGAACGGATATTGTGCGAGAACGCAACGGAAAACTCGGAACTTGCTGCTGATCCGTCGCCGCGGACGTAGACCGCGTTACCGCTGCGGCTCGCGTTTGTTCTCTCGGCGAGGACGAGGACGGAGTGTGGTTGCCGCTACCGCCCCCGAGAGGAGCTGACGCGGAACAAGCAGCGACTGGAGCCGAGGCAGTGGAAGCCAGCTGCCCGCCACGCGGATGATTTCCAGACTTGCTTCGCGAAAGCCTTGCGCCCGAACCCTTCGCCCCAATTTGCGACTCTACCGACATCGAAGCCGTGCGGGGGCCCGCCGCGGAGGCTCCCGGCAGCGCTGCACTCGAGCTTGACGCGGACGACGCCTCCGACGCAGCGCTGTCGATGCGTTCAAGAGCAGGCTGATGCTGATGGTGCGCGCTGCCAGGAGTGCTGGCAGCACCTGCACCTTGAGTACTATTCGTCGCGCCCGTCAACGGACCTGGTGTGTTCCGTGCTGCGGCGCCCCCGCCCACCATCGCACTGTGGTGCCGCTGCGAGTGCGATACCGAGGTAGTTTTCAGAAAGAGCCCCTGATCCAGCTCCGGGAACGACGCTGCACTTCCAGAGTTAAGGCTAACACCCGCCACAGGAGCACCAGATCCCGAGGACAACAATCCAGAGGCAGAGGGCGCGGCCGCGGCGGCGCTACCGTAGAGACTCTCGCCACGATGCAGCAAGTAGCTCGGTACCACTGGAGCTTTGTTCAATCCAGATTTCAATAAGAACGCCTCATCCTCGTATAATTCGCCGCTGTTGATGTCCTTGTCCAAAGACGAGTCTAGTACTCCAGCAATCTTCCCTGAAGCGATTCTGGTGTCGAGGAAAGCCGGCGGCTGCCCGCGCGGCGTCAGCCCAGAGCGCACCTTCGCCGCGGTCAGTTCCACGGTCGTGTCGAGACACAGAATCTGCACGTGACACGGGCCGTCTTCTGTCTTTGCCTCGGGGGAGGACGCAGAAGCTGTACCAACGGCCATCTCTCCCTGCTCTCCACCATCAGCTCCTCCAATCCCGCCTGTGCGGTTGACCCGGAGCAGGTAGTCCAAACAGTAGCCGGTGAAGCCGCCCTTCACCCCAATCAGGTACGCTTCACCGTCGCACTTTTGACGGGTGAACGCGTGACGGGCGTTGCCCACACCGTCGTCCTGCCAAAAAACCGAGCGCCAGTAGTCGCGACCCGTGCTAGGCGCCATCCAGAAGACGTTGCCTTCCTCGGTCGCACCCCACCGTGCCGGGGCCTCGTCGTTGAGCCACCGAAATCGCCCGTCCTGCAGGGAGACGGATTTGCGCGCCCCCGCCGCTTGAGCAGACGTCTTCGCAATCGCACCTGTCGCGCGGCCGCTGACACCTACTCGCTTCTTGATTTCATCGTTATTCATCGCGCGCTGCTTGCGCTGAACCGCCAAGCGCTCCGAAATGGAAGGTTTGCCGTTCTTACCAGCTGCGGGATGCGGGGGCACGCCGCGGCCTGTGGCTTGTGGGTGGACGGCGCCCCCAACTCTGCTTGTCGTCGCGGAGGTGCCCTCCGTCAGCTCCACTGACAGTGCCGAGTTTGCATTTGATGGTGGATCGCTGTTCTTTCCCTGGTCGACTGCGTCGTCAGCAGCTCCCCCGGGGCCGCGGGCGGAGCAGGAGGTGGAGGATCCAACATCGGAAGTTCTTGCAGCACCGGCTGAGGAGTCTCCGGCCGTGGTCCCCGCTGCTGCCTGTACATGGCGGATCTGGTTCAGCAGTGTTCGCTGCCGGTTCGCCATCGACTTCATCATCGTTTCCAGCGCCTTCACCTTGTTCGCGTACTCGGTGGGGCAAATGTCGCCCACGTCCATTTCTAGCAACTCTGCGAGCATCTGCACCCGCGCGCGCTTCCGCCCATCCGCTCCAGCGTCGCCGCCCCCATCGCCAGCACCACCAGAAACTGCAACTGCTGGTGGTCCCAGTCCTGCCCCGCCGGCTGGTGCTGCTGATGATCCACTCCGGGGAGATCCAGCGACGTTTCTCACATAATTGTCGTTGTTCGTCTTCATGTTCCCCCTGTCTGCCAGTTGTTCGGGCTCCTCCCCGCTCGACGCCGAATCCCGAATGGCCTTCTCCTTCTCAAACACCTTCTGGTCGAGCTCGTCACGGATCTTGCGAAGAAAATCCTTCTGGTTCCCAAGCAACTGCTCCTGCAGCTCGGCGCGCACCTGCTCCACAATCAACTCCCGCGTGCTCTTCCGATCAACCTGCGCGTGGTAGTCCTGAGGTTCGACGCTGGGGCTGCCGCGCCCGACCCCGACGCCGGGAGTCAGCATCTGCACGGGCGTCTCCTCGTGGATGTCGCTCAACTGCCGTGCGCCGGCTGGGTGCTGCTGCTGGTGCGGGGCGTAGGGATGAATATTGCCCCCCGCAGCATTCGAAAAGGCCGCGTATGGGAGCCTACCCGACGCGCCGCCGGGCGTCGGCTGGCCCCCGAATTCCGGGGGCGGCGGGTACGGTTGCTGCAGCGGCTGCTGGCGGCTGTTGAAGCGGTTGTACTCGTATTGCGGAGCAGCCGGCCCTCCATGCTGAAATCCGGCCTGCTGCGCTTGGTGCTGCATTCCGAAGCCGAAGCTGTACGCGCCGGCACTTGCGGTCGCCCCGACCCCGAGAGCAGGGCGATGCTCTCCTCCGCCTGCCGGGGGACCACCTCCAGCCGCCCCTCCCGGACCGTAGATAATCGATACTCCCGACGGGGCGACAGGTGGGGCGGCCGCCCACATCGGCGGGGCACTCGATTCCTCGTACACGGAGTCGACGCGACCGCGCATGTTTGCGAGCACTGAGTTGAACTCTTCGAAGGGATGCACCCGGTCGTCAAGCATGCTGTTCGGGTGCGGAGCTGTGGCGGGCGGTCGGTTCGGCTGGCTGTCATCCTGAGGCGCGAAGTAGCCCGCGAAAGGGTCGTGGGTAAGGGGCGGCTGGTGCTGTGCCGGTGCTGCCTGCTGGAGGTGTGCGTGACCGTGAGTTGTGTGGACGACGAAGGAGCCCGGCCCAAACGGCGTTTGCGTTTGCGTTTCTTGGGGCGTGGTACCAGGAGTGGCTGTCG
>RXOD01004962.1:0-16842 GCA_005223375.1 Amoebophrya sp. AT5.2 | reverse complement strand
CCACGACCACGACCACGACCACCTACCGGATGTGCTGCTGCTGTCACGTCTTAGTGCACGCGTACAGTGTGCGGATCCCGGAATTGCCGCTGGGCGATACGGGAGGTACCCTCGACGTGGAGAAAGTAACAGTGCGGATCCACTGCCATCTGGGCCACGAACGCTACCTCGTCCGTGGCCCAAACAAGCGCGAGGCGGTGACGTTTTTTGAGTGATTTTTTTTAAACTTCAAAGTAATGGCTTTTCTTCCACGTTGTCACTAAGTAACTAATTTTGTAAGTAGTGGCGAAAATCTACTTACTAAATAGTGAGTAGCGGACTCACGGAAGAATAGCAAATCGATCGATCGTTCGACTTTTACGATCTCGGTCTACTTATGTATTAGTAAGCAACGGCTTAGCCTTAGGCTCTGGTCACTATTAGTAACCAACGAAGTTTGCGCTTACTTATTATGAGTAAGCTGCGTACTGGTTTTTACTTACCGGAGTCGTGATGTTTGCAAGGTATCGCGAAGTGCATAGGCATGCAGGCAAGACGTGTTCACTACTCAGTTCTTCCACGGCGCAGCTGTTCTTTGTTTCTTTGTTGACTACGTTGAGTGACGCAAAAACAGCGGAGTGAGTGTCACAGACACCAACGCGCCAGCAGTCGCCTGCAAGGAGTGAGCGTCACAGACACCAACGCGACAGCAATGATCCATAGAAGATATTTTAGTATGGCTTCTCCTTCTGGTGCTAGATAGTCTCATGAATATGAATAAGTGACGGCCATGCGATATGGCAGGCGGATAGTCACCTAATCTATGAAGCCGTGACTCGTTCTGGGAAGTTGTTAGGTATTGATCGCGTTTCAATCAAGTTGTAGCAAGGATGCTGAACCGAAACCCCAAGGCCGGCTTTGGGGAACTGAGCCCATTCAGTCCGCTGGAGGGTAACAAAATGAAAAAGCGCAAGATGGGCGGCGCGCCGCCTCCACCACTTCCGCCGGACGAGCAGAAGTCCAAGCCGCCCAGTCGGAAGCAGAAGCAGAAGGCGCCCCCTCCCGCGGATGCAGCTGCGGAAGTCCAAGTCGCCCGCCCACCTGCTACATCGAAACAGATCTTCGAAGGAATGCCGTTGCTTTCGGTCGCAGATGCAAAGGAACAGCTACTGAAGGCCCGGCTTGTTGAGGAGTCCGCGTTGAAAGCCGTCCTTCCAGAAAATTGGCAGAGCCTTAAGTATCCCACCCGCGCTGCCATCGCCGGCTTCTTCGATAACAAGCGCTCCGAAGACAGAACGGGTGAGGAGGTGCACCACTTCTTATCGCACTTCTTGTGCGAGGCCGGACCGGCTGCGCTCCGTGCTGCCTACGACAGTTGTTGGGATTGCAAACGCGTAACGATTCGTCTTGAAGTCGACGGCACCACGCGCGAGACGCGAGAAAAAGGCACGATCAACTACAGTGGGAAGTGGTTGGCGCGACACCTTAGCGCCTGGTTTTCAAATGTCGACATCGACCCCGACGAGTATCCACGCTTCAACTTTCTGCCAATAATGCCGAACCTCGTCCCCACCGGAAAAAATATGCCCAAAGATCAGAAGAACCTCAAACCGAGCGAGCGCGACGCGATTATCGCGGCCGCTGACATAATCCGATACATCGACGCCATGCCACAGGGCATCGAGGTGGATGCCATCGTCTGCGGCGATGGGGCCGAGACTGCGGGCTGTGCGACGGTGATTGCAATTGTCCGCGAATGGGTGAAGAAACACCGCCCAGATTTGATTTTCACTTCCTGGCACCAGCGCTGCGAGCAGCATCAGATCACCCTTGCCGCGCAGGATTCGTCCAAAGTTTTCCACGCGATGGAAGGGATCGATCGCGCGAAGTGGGAGAAGGTGGTGTACCTTCAGCAGCTCCAAAAAAGGCATGAGGGGGCGCATATTCGCCCCCAGGTGTCTCAATTCGCGCAAAAAGCAACAGTTCGAAACGAGCAGCTGCGCGACGACCTCATTGCGGATTGGCAGGAGTTCTTGGCGGACATGGATGCCGAAGAGTCTACGCGGGACGCTTTCAAGGGCTGCGCCCCGCGAATGAAGAAGCAGCAGGGTCGGAAGGGAGGGCACAGCTTCACTATGCAGATGAAACTCGGGGAAAAAGCTACGGCGAAACAAGTAGAGGAAAAGCAAGCAGCTGTTGTGAAGGCGTGGACACGGCTGCTTTCCAACATTCGCGAGCCCCGACATAACCGCTGGTGCACGTACAGGCCAGCACTAGCCAAAGAATGCCTCCACGACGCCCTGGGGTTCACGGAAAAAATATTAGTAAACAAAGACGCAGCGAAGCCCTGGCACATGAAATACGAAACGCAGGAGGATTGTCATGGCGATTCATTGTTCTACTTCATACTTATATATAGCGTTAGCGCTTCTACTTCAACTGCGTCTACTTCTTCCTATGAATAACTAAAACCAGGGATCCTATGTGGTGTGCTGTTAGTTCTGGTAGTTTTCATATGGTATCGCGTATGCCCGACGCGGATAGGCATCCTAGGGTGGGATCTTAGGAGGCCTCTCGGAGTGCATATCCTAGTGGGAGATGGGCTCCAGAAAGTGGCTGCTTGGGGGGGCATCTCGGTGGGGGTCCGGAAGGGTTCTTCGAAACTCGTTGCGGGACGCTGACCTCCCACGCAAGCAGAAGGTGCGCAACTGCTGCGTGATCGTCCGGTGCGGGGATGCTTTTGAAGTAATTTCGAATGAAGTAGAAAAAGTCGCCATACTTCGGAGCAGCTGCGTCAAGGGAATTCGCGGGAGTTGCACGAGATGCGGGCTTGTTACAAGCTGACGATGGCGAATCTTTCTAGGCCGGCACACAGAGCATCTACCCACATGCTGCACCGTCTCGGGGGCTTGAGCAGCACTTCTCATCAGCTTTCCTATCTCGGGCGGATCTTCGCGGAGCAGGGCGGGAAGTTGCGCAATGAGACCAAGCAGCATAAACAGTTCGCGCGGGTGTGCATGGGAGGACAAGAAGTCGGCCACGATCGCCGCAAACGCATGCTCGTGAACTGCTACACTTCGCTTCAGGCGGAAGCAAACATCACCAACTTTCGGATCACCAGCGACTGCCGGGACCCGCGCGACGAGTGGATCGAGCGGTGGCGGATCGCCGAAACCAAGGAAGCCGGGCAGCAGAAGTTTGGCGAGCGGATGGCAGTCATCCGCTCAATTGAACAGTTGAAAGACTTCGACTTTGGTTCGGAGCCTGGGGCAATGCCGCTTCTGGACGTTCAGAACAATCTGCGCAAGTTGGACACCTGGAAGAAGAAGATAAAGTACATGGCGGGCCTGAGTTCGGCGCTTTCCCTCTCGCGGAGGCACCAGGCGGAGTGCGAGCGCTTGATCGCACTCTTGAAGAAACAGCAGCAGCAAATGGACAGCATGCGCCGCGGAATCATCCACATCGGGTCCAACGTCATCCGCATCAAACTCTTTCACAACCTCGAAGACATGGAATGGCTTCGAGACGAGGGCGAGGATAACGAAGAAATGGAGGCCGTCGCGCAGGAGCAGAAATTTTTGGACGAGCTTACCGACCTCCAGTACGCGCTTCTGCATTCCGAAAACAAGCCGTCCCGGTACACGGTCTTCCGTCGCGAAACGGGCACTGCCTTCGAAAAAACCGTCGACGAGGTCGATCCCAACTTCACCGAGGCAAAAAAAGGCGCGCTCAGGCGGCGGGCGGCAGAACAGTTGAAAGAGCAGGCCCAGTTGAAAGAGACGCGCGAAAGGCTTTCGCGCGATGACGGTTTCAAGGCGAACTGTCTGCGCGTGGAGAGGAGCGACCGGGCGGATCCGCAGCTCCGCTTCTACGAGGAGCTGCACAAATTGGCGCTGCAAAAATACGCCGGGGGGGGCAAGAATGGCGGTTGGAACTGGAAGGATCTTCAACATCGCATGCGGCAACAGTACGAGAGCCTTGTACTTCCTTCGAAGCAGATTGTCGACTACGACGGCTTGCTGGGTGCGCATCTGCACGACAGGCACTACGTACCCCCGAGCGGAATCGAAAGGCTGGTCGGCTGGATAATCGCTTGCAAATCGAAGAAAAAAGACTGGTGGGCGTTGGCGAAATTTCTGGATACGGATCCGGAAGTCGATGAAGAATACATTCGATTGCAGCAGGAGCTCGGGGAATCAGTGCCTGCGGTTGACGAGGCATGGGAAAAATTTCCCAGCGCCCTACTCGCCGTGGAATTGGAGGAGGGGGCGGAGGGTCTGCCGAAAATCGTCGTCGTTCATTTTGTGATGCGGAGTCCGTTCCTGTTTGTTGGTGCCAGTGCGAAGCGGCGGGGCGCATCTGAGCTAGTCGTCGACGACGTGCTTGAAGAGGGCGGCAAAGGCATCGAGAAGTTTTCGTTTGTTTCGAGTCGCCAGAGCACGCGCATGCTACTGCGAAGTCTCACGGGGCAGAAAGTCAAGACTCACCTCTGCCGCTTCGATGACTACAACGTCGCGAGTCTGCTGCAGACGATACCTATCGTGGTACCGAGGGCAGATAGCGTGAAAGTCACTACAGCAGCGCCCGTCCTCGAAGGCGGCCTGAAAGCGGATGGCTCTGCGGATGAAGACGAAGACGAGGACGAGGAAATGCCGGACGCGGTGCAAGACAAGCCAGAGGTGGGAGAGGCGTCTATCGAGGAACCATATTCCAGCGACGACGAGGGAGCAGTGGAGGGAGGGGTGAAGATTTTTCGTCTGAAGACTTTGAAGGAAGGTAGGGATGCTGCGGGCGGGACGAAGAAGAAAACCAAGCCTACGGCTGCGCCCAAAAACGCGGCAGAACCGAAAAAGACGCAGCCGCAGGGGGCAGCTGGGGTTTACGACGTACTATCAGAAAAGGAGAGGAAACAGCTTCTCCGCCGAGAGCGGTTGCAGCTGTTTAAAAAGGCGGACGTGCCTGGGTTCGAGATCGACGTGCGCATGGTGGGGCAAGTGCAGGTGCGGCCAACCATCCAAAAGCATTGCGACTGGCTGCGACGACTCGTGCTGCAGGACCAGGCCGAAATAGAAGTGAATGGCAAAACGATGGTGCTAGATTTCCGGAAGCATTTCGCTATGCGGTCCACGGCGGCAGTCCGATACTTTAGTTTCGATCCGGCCATCGGCCCCGACCCGGCGTACTGGCTCGCGGCAGCTTGGGCAAAGCGGACTTCGTTGCTCTTCGAAGTAATGAGCGGCTCGAAGAAATCAAGAGCCGCGCTCTTGGCCGAGCTGAAGCCATACTCAGACCAGCTGGAGATTATTCCTCTGGACGCGATCCAAGATGGCGCGCGCGCGCTTCTGTCGGACATTCCGGAGGAATGCATTAAGTTTTGCCAGTCGGCGGGGCGGATCGTCGGGGCGGCCCCGGGCCCGGCCAAAACGAATCGGCGGGAGGAGGAGGGGGTGCGTCAGTCGAACAACGGAAAATCTTAGGCAGTGAATGTCTCCAGGCGGTACGAGTAGATTCTGCAACTGAAACTACGGCAAGCATTCACGATAAAAAAAGCGCGTCCTCGTTTCTCTACGCCATGCGTGATGATGCTAAAACTTGAAAGAGCGTTTTTTTTGCCGCCAAGGTAATGGCGTGAGGGTGCGCCGATTGGATTCGCCTACGAAGGACACATCATGCGTGCCAATGGTTCCCATGTTCTTCGCCGATGATTTGCAAATAGCTGGAGAGAACAAAAGGCAGGTAGAAAAACTCGCCTCCACATAATACGGAGCAGCGACTCCACCCAGAATGACACACGATAGGAAAGAGCAGGACAGTAAGTGACGACGTTTTCATTCGGCATTGGGGTCGCGTCGTACCTTTTCGCCGCCCTTCTCGCACTCGTTGTCGTTCGTGGTAGTGGTTTGCACCAGAGAATCCGAGTCTGTAATTTGCGCAGTGATTCTGACCAATACCACCCCCAGCAGAAAAATAGACTACTTACTATTTTCGTCGCTCAACTTTAGCTGCAGGCTGCGACGTCATCCGCTGAAACAATGATGCTCCGGCGGACGCCGCGAGGGCTGAGTGCCGAGCACGGCCTGCCGCCGCGGTCCACTACTTCCTCTCGGCTGGAGGCTTCCTTTTCATCCTCCCGCCTCGAACTTGATGATGATGATAAAGTGAATCGGATTCACTTTTCCTCCGATGCGAGCCAGCAGCTGCAGCACACGGCGCGGAAGATGCGCGTCGACGAAATCGCAGCGGCTGAGTATGGAGAAAAGCAGCTGCATTTTCGCAGGTCGCACGTGGAGCCGTGGGAGAAAGACTTGCAACTGTTTCTGGAACAGAATCCCGCGATCCTCGACGAATACTCTAAGGACCCGACTTCGCTCGACCTACCGACGTCGCTCGACCTCAGCGATCGGCTGCGGAAGCGAATCGAAGATGCAGACGCAGAGCTGTGGGGAAGACGGCAGGTGGTGGACGCTGGAACTTGGCCCACCGCGGACATGGAAAGAACTGCATTCGGAGCGGGGCCTCCAGGTCCTTACGAGGCCCACATAGTCTCATGGCGCGGCCCGCCTGACTCTGGGATCCGGGAGGAATGGGACGCGGACTTCTTGCACGCGATTTTGGCTGCAGAATCAATGGACGACTTCGACAGACTCGTCGTTGGCGGCGCGTGCGGTCTCGAAGCGATGGATCGGTTTTCCGTGGAGCAGTTGCTGCAGTTCGAGACGGCGGCTGCAAGTGCTCCGCGAACGCCAGCGGGTCAGCTGAACCGAACGCCAGCAACTGCTTTTCGAACGCCAGCAGGCCATCTGAAGCGAACGCCAGCGAGTGCTCCGCGAACACAGGATCTGCGCCGCCGGGGAAAAAGCAGATCATCTGAAGCGACGAGCAGCACAGAAGTTGAAGTGGTGCCAGCGTCCGCGCCGCCGGAGGAAAAGCAGACGCGCGCGCGAAAAGGTCGAGGGCCGAACAAGCACAGTGAAGTGATTCCTCTCACCGTTTTCACCGAAGGGACGTGCGACCTCCTTGATAGAATGCAGAAGCGGAAAGTCTTCGGGGCGGCACGCGTCGCCACGAGCCGGAAGCGCGGGGAGAAGGAAGCCGGAAGCATCTCGATTCCGCAGACGACAATGGTTCTCCTGCGGAGGCTGACCGAGCTTCACGCGATAGACCAATTTAGGGTCGGAACCGAAATGGTGCAGGCGGTCCGCGAGGGAAAGCGGCTGGCAGACGATATCGGCGCCAGCAAACTCGCGAACTGCGTGTACATCTGCGACGATGAAAAAGCCGATGAGAATGACGAGGAAGACGAAAGTGATGAGGGCGAAGGCGGAATTCTGCTGGAGGAAGAAAAGGAAGCGGACGACGCGCACTTCCTCGAGCACATCAAAGACAAGCCGTGGGAGCAGCTACTCAACGAACTGGCGGTGGATGAGGGTTTGGATTAAGACGAGGGTTGAAGCGAAGACCGGAGTGCAACTGTGGCAACTTGCCATGACGCTGATGCTCGGCGTGTGGCTTATTTTTTTGCGAGCGCTCCATAAGCTCGAGCTCGAGTTCGTCCACTTCTGCATTCACAAGCATATTCACTGACGCGACCGCAAGACCAAGAGCTATGATTTTAGTACTAGGCGTAGGTCTAGGGCGCGGGCGCCACTGCATGTCTGTGCGTAGCTCTTGCCACTCGGTTTCGTCGAGTTGCGTTTGTGTTTCGTCGACTTGCGTTTGTGTTTCGTCGACTTCCGTTTGTGATTCGTCAACTACCCCTCACGGCACGGCGACGGCGGGGGGCGGCAGCCGCACTTCATCGGGTTGCAGCGTCCGGTAAGGCCCTGAGAGTTGGCGCTCGCGTGGACAGCCGAGCAGCTGGCTGCTTCGAGTTTGCTCTTGGGTGGATACGGATAGCCTATGCCTAAGTATCTGGTCTTGGTCTTGCGCTGCTTAGGATGGCGAGTACTGGTTCATTCTTCTGTAAAAAACTCGTTCAATACTTCCGCAATACTTCCGCAGCTGGCTGCAAAATGGCCGGTAAAAAAGTCGGTAAAAAGTAGCAGATTGCTTCTTCTTTACAAAATTTTACAGGCTAAGCATATGCGTTTTTTACCATCTCACGGAAATCCCACGGAGGCCGTTTTTACAGCACTTCTGGAAAAATTTACCGGAGGTTTTTACCGCCTCCGCGAGTCCAGATTGTGGACTCCGCCGCGGACTCTTTAACGTGTGCACTTGACATTGAGACGGAAGGTAAGACTGAGACTCTGTGCGTCCGCTGTCAATCTTCAGTATCATCCTTTGCGGCGCGACAATAAATGAACGATGAGCGAGAGCGTTGATTGGCGCAACCCCAACACGCAATGTGCGAGAACATTGATTAATTGCTGTTTTTTTTGCTTCATGCTTCAACAATCAATAAGTGCGCGGCGGCCGCATCAGCTGCAAATGCGCGTGAGAGGCGCCGTCGCCTATGTTACGAGAGGCATGATGGGAATGGGAAAGCGTGTTCGCGCCGGAGAGGAGAGCATCTGTAGATGAAGAATTCATCGAGCAGTGCAACGATGAGCGCAATTCATTGAAAAGCGAGCCACCGAGAAACGAGCGAGAGCGAGCGCGTCACAATACATAGTTCATCACGTTGCCCTTGGCGTTGCTGTCATGGATTTTGTCGTCATGATATTTGTTTCTATGCTCGCTGTCTGCTGTAACCGTATATGCAAATCGACTTGGTCGGCTCTCCTCCCTCGTGCTTGACGCAGTAGCAGCTTGAGCTTCCGAGGTCTCGCTCCTACAGCTTGACTTTTAGAAGATGTCTTTTTCGAAAATGAAGGTTGTTACTCCCTCCCTCGCGAAGGAGAAGAAGGCTTCTGCCGCCGCTGATGATTTTGTCGTCGGCTTCGAGCAGGATATCGGATTCATGGCGGGGGACTCGGAGGAGGTCGGCAAGGCGACGGGCGCCGGGGGGGACAAATGGAAGAACAAGAAGTTCTCGCCCCACGACGACAAGGCAGTCACCGTCGTCCTCAAGCGGCTGAGCCGCCTGCTAGTCGTGGACCCGCAAGTCCCCATCCACGTGCGGGCCACGGGCTGGAACGCCCAAAAATTGCCCTGGGCGCTTTTGGTCATCGCGTGCGAGGAATACAACGCCCACACCAACACGACCAGAGCGGGCGAGCGCATCAAGCTCGCGCCGGCGTGGGTTGCAGCGAGGAACCAGCTCGCCGGGGAGGGCCGTAGAAATTTAGAATTTTAGGGCTTTAGGGTCTGGGTTCGGTTTAGTTTTTTGATAGGGTTCGAGGAGCAGCATCCGGATCAATTTAGTTTTTTGATATCGGCTCCGGCAGGTAGATGCTGGCTGCCGGATTTGATTCCCCTCCAGTGTGCTGGTGACAATGGTGGCGAGACAGACACGAAACAAAATAGATGGCGACGCCAGAGCGTGAGCCTAGGCCAACTGTAGACCTCCACTCTGCTAAAAAATTACTGAAGTCTAAACATAACAGAAAAAGCCGGCGGGATCTCCCACACCGACCGCCTCGACACCGCCACCACCCAGTACGTCGCCGTGGTGGCGTCGCCGGCGAACCGCAACAGCGACACGCTCGTGCGCGAATCGAGCGTATTTCTTAGTTTTTATTTCCTTTAGATTAAGTAGGCGCTGGATACATATGGAGACTAGGCGCTGGACACATATGGAGTGGGCGCGGGACACATAAGTAGGCGCTGGGCACGTAGGGCGTGCGTAGCTACGTCGACTAGCAGGTAGAAGGGGTCTACGTAGGCAATGCCAATGTTCTGCGCTTCGGCGATCGGGTCCCGCCGAGTGAATGGCAGCACTCTTGCTCTCATCACAGGAAACCTACATGAAAGTAGTCACCGGGTGCACGACGCTGCAGGCGGGAAAAAACGCGATGGCAAGGCTGCACAAGGGCGTCGCGACCCGCGGGGTAGAGAGTGCCTTCCTCGACGGCTCCGTCATCTACTTGTTTGGAGCCATCGCCAGCCACTCGCATGTACACGGCGACCTGGGGGGTTTCGTCAACTACACGGAGATGGTGGGTTGGCGCATCCCCGCGCTGGACGACCTGATCACGGAGCAGAAGAACTTCCTGATCCGCGAAAACACGTACCCCCAGCAGCTCAAGATCTACACGAAGCGCGAGGAGTTCCTGGACAGCTCCGAAGAGCTGATCGAGAAGCAGAGGGACGCGCTCCAGGCCGCCAACGCGAAGCGCGACCTCAGCAAGACAACCGCCTCATCGTCCTCGAGTTCGGCTCCGATGAGGGCCATGACCGCCGACGACACGGACGACGACGAGATCCTTCTGAACCCGGTCGCCTACTTTTACAAGGGGGTGCTGCCGATGATGTCGGTCGAGTTGCGCGACTCAAAGCTGCGCGCGCTGCTGTTGCAATTCTTGATTAGGAGGGGTGTCCTCATCCTCAATCCAGACTGCTCCACCAGTGTGTCACTCCACACCCCCCTCGCAAAGAAGTACGTCCTCAACCCCGTCCCAGTCGTAGGAAAAGTGGACCGGGACCTCGACGAGGGTTTCGAAGATGCACTCGAGCCGGCGATGTCCGGCGGCACCCTCCTGGACTTCCAAGGGTTCGAAGATTCGGATGGTGGACTAGGGTTAGGAGCGCCGAAGCTGAGGCTCAAACTGGACCCGTTGTCGGATCCGGGCCTCGGCGACATGTTGAGCGAGGAGAAGATCGCGCATTTGGTGGGACTGGAATTTACGAAACCGGAAGTCATGGGGATGCTGTTTGAGTTGTGCCACGGGAAGGTCCCGATGAGCGATCTGGTACAGCTGCTTCATGTTTCTCACACTGCAGTTGCATCGACCGGCTCATCATCATTTAACTGTCCATTAAAATGATGATTAACAATTCGGCAATATTCATATTTCCCAGTACTGGTGATGAACAGTCATTCACCAGAAGTGCACTAAAGTGATAATTTGCAATTCGGTAATCGCCAGTACATGGCCATTTGATGACTGGTTGCATCTGACTGTCCATGAACCTTACTACAGTTCTACAACGAGGGAAAGAAGAACAAAGGCTTCTGGTGGTTCCAGCATCTGCAGCCGTTGTCCTACGCGGAGGAGTTTGAGGCCGCGTACCGGTCCCTCCGCGGGACTTCGCCACACGGCTCCGAACTCCTCCCCTTCGCGAAGCTCACCGCAGCCAGCTGGCTCGCGAACATCTTCACGTCCCCTACTTTGGCCGTCGCGAAAAAGAAGGAGCGCGCGCATCTGTACTCGCTCATCCGCACCGGCCAGGAGCGCAAGGCCTTGATCGACGGCAAACTGCCGGAGACCGACGACCCCTCGTTGAGATGCGCGCTCAAGGCGCTGGTGACCTTCAGGGACCTGAGCAACTACGACATTGCGAAGCAGAAGTCTGGCGCGCTAATCACAGCCGCGGACAAGGTGAAGGAGAGCTGCACGAAGGAGCTGCAGATGGTGGTTGGCGACAATCTGATGTTCAAGCTGCACAACATCCACAAGGAGGCCGGGAACTACGGGAAGCTGAAGATGATGGTCGACAACGGTACTAGATATTTTTTTTGCTTGGTGTAGATTCATTTCGCCTTCATCTCGTCTTTTCCTCGTTCTCGGTATATCGACGGCAGATGTGTTGTAGTTGCAGTTGTTTTGCTGGGTAAATCTAAGTCATCATATATTGTTGTGCATATCGATAGGTGCTGCTGGACAGGAAGTCGCTTCCGTATCGTATATGTCAGCGCCGGTCGCAGCTGTGTGCTCCTACTGTATTTGTACTTCCCATGCTTCGCAGGTAAGGTGGGAAAGGCGGCGCAGCTCCACGAAAAGCTCATCTGCGTCGAGAACTCCGTGTGCCACGTCTTCGTCAATCGCCACTGGGAGGGCTTCGCAAAGACGGCTGCCGGAACGCAAATCACCGCGTGGCAAGAAGCAAACCGGAAAAACGGGGGGAAGCACCTGGAGAACCTGAGCGACTCGGACGACACGCCGACTTCTGTCGGCGCATTGCGCGTGCACCGCCCGAAACTGATGAGTTCGAGCAAGAGCCGGGACCTCGGCAGCTTGATGGCGATGCAGAAGTCCGCGTGCGCAATGGATTCCTCTCTCTTCACCCCGGCGGCCAGCAGCTTAGGCACAGCGGGCCGCGCTGGTGGTGCTGGTCTGGGTGGGAAAGTGCCGGGTAGTGTACTCCCCAATGTCCGACTGCAGTTTAGTAAGGGAACGAAGGGGCAGTCGAACAAGGGGACGCCGGGCTCAGCGTCTAGCGGTGGTCGAAACTTCGTTAGGAAAGGTGGGGGCAAGGTTTCTTCCGGCATGAAGAAGATGTCTTTTCCTACGTTCCTGTCCGGCATGAAGAAGATGTCTTCTCCTACGTTCCTGTCAGGCATGAAGAAGATGTCTTCTCCTAAGTTCGCTTCTGGCATGAAGAAGACCTCGCCTGGCATGAAGGCGGCGCCGTCGATGAAGGGCGTGATGAAGAAGAAGTCCTCGCCTGGCATGAAGGCGGCGCCGTCGATGAAGGGCGTGATGAAGAAGAAGTCCTCGTCTGGCATGAAGGCGGCGCCGTCGATGAAGGGCGTGATGAAGGGCGCGATGAAGAAGAAGTCCTCGCCTGGCATGAAGGCGGCGCCGTCGATGAAGGGCGTGATGAAGGGCGCGATGAAGGGGAAGTCCGGAAAGAAGGCGGCGTGAGGGGGACGGGGCCGTGATTGAAAAGACCCAGAAGATCACACGGACACTTTCGGCTGGGGACGGGGTCCCCAGCCAATTTGCGTTTCTATTTGGCCGGGGATGAAATGACCAGGAGTCCTCACAACTCAATGCTTTTCGATGGCCGGGGATGAAAAGACCAAGAAGTCCCCATTGATTTATATTTCTATATGGCCGGGGATGAAAAGACCTGAGTCCCCAATGTACAGACATTTATTTAGCCGGAGGTGCGTGGTCGTGGCGCCTCCGGCAACGAATTTTTTTTTTATGAGGCCGGGGATGAAAAGACCAGAGTCCCCCATGTACAGACATTTATGTAGCCGGAGGTGCGTCTTGGCGCCTCCGGCAGACGAAGTTTTTCTTTCCAACTATATGCAGCGGAACCTGGGTCGCATTATTTTGCAATCTTAATTATATAGCGTTTTTTTACCCAGCTGCTGCCATCGGCATACACGCTATTCAGGAGGTAGAAGCAGGGCTTTCGGCCGGTACAGATGATGGAGTATACATTTTCGATCTGTGTGCAGCTTCATCTGAATCTTCCACTTTCGCCTCTTGCGTTTGATAGCCATAGCCCCGCACAGAAACATCCACACATGCATGCATGCCATACATACGCACACACACGTCGAGCATATTTTTGCGACATGGAGACTGGGGCGCCACGAGATGCAGACTTTCGCGATGAATGTGTTGCGCGGGCATAAAGTCATAAAACATAATCACGCATGATGAACATACAAAAAATGCGACGCGAGCGACCCGGCCACAGATCCGAGGACGATCGTGGATGCTCGCACATGAACGCGCTCTCCAATCATTGATTTTTCTACATATTCGGTGACTTGGACAGAGAACCTTGCAAATATGAAGAATTTTGTCACGTGGGCGTGGTCGTGAACGTGAAAACGAGTTGAGGCGTGCGTGGGCGTGAAGAAGTTTGGCTCGGATACGTGACCGTGTAGAAGTTCGGCTCGCCTTTGTTGACCAGACGGCAAGAGATGTTCCGTCGCGCATGAACATGCACACCAATCACGGAATTTTCTACATATCCGACGACTTAGAGATATAACGTTGCAAATATGTAGAATTTTGGCTCGTGGCCGTGAAATCGTGTATCACAAGCTCTGGCTCGGCGAGGATGAGGCGGCACCGTGGCGCCAGGTTCAAGCAGCGCGCTGCGGGCCAGATACGCGGTTGCGCCATGGGGACCTCTTTTGCTGTGGTCCCTGGCCAAAATTCGTTATATTCGGCCGCTGCCGTGCGAGGGGGAGGAAATATGATGAATTTTGACCTGCAGGCAGTCGTGGACTTGCTTCGGCACGTCCGCAACGCAGTGGTTGAACTGCTACCTCAAATCTGTGCCTGCGTGGTGCACTGCTACCAGAAGGCTTTGACGCTGAAATGCTATATGGATTTCGACAAACACAGACTCATGAGCGCGATACTCGATCAGGAAGCAAAACTCACTTCGGAGTGGGCAGCCGATAGCGAGAGTCCTTGGCAGTAGTAAACAAGGACCATTTCGCATTCCGTGTTCCGCTCTGTCGATCGGTCGGTGACAGCAACGGTTGCTACGTTCAGCGCCGATGATCCAGAACTGACGCACGGAAGTCGCAATATGTTTGTGCGTAGAAAAAGGCCTGTTCCAATCAGAAAGAGTTCTTCAGCTCCGCGAGCCTTGGGCTCGAGTGAAATACATATTCTCAACGTGACTTCCTCCCGGCTCGGCAAGTGATCGATTACGAATGGGGCCCACGCTTGGCTACGTGATTCGTTTTTCCGCGCTGCTCCAAATCTACGTGTGTCTGCTCACGCTCTGTTTTTCCGATTTCAGCTAGAAAAGGACGGCACTACTTAGCGATATGCGTATTTCCTGCTTAAGTTCTGAGGACGGCTAAGGCCGTTCCTTCACTGTTGGTGCTTTGCGTTTCGAGTCCGACCATCTT
Organism: Amoebophrya sp. AT5.2; assembly: GCA_005223375.1. Taxonomy (NCBI): domain Eukaryota; class Dinophyceae; order Syndiniales; family Amoebophryaceae; genus Amoebophrya; species Amoebophrya sp. AT5.2. Next base: position 2,207 of record RXOD01004962.1, on the reverse strand, counting down.
CGCCCCATCTCTCAGAATCTAGCAGGGATTGAAGCACCTGAACGAATCTCACAATCGGGGCGCACTTAACGCGATCGGCGCGCACTATTAGGCACCTTGGTCGTACTTAAGTTGGGTCGGCGAATGCAATCCATCGCACGGTCGTGAGCTATCACAAACGGAAGCCGACTTCAGAATCTAGAAGGAGTTGAAGCAGTCGCCAACTTTCTGCACCAGCACCACCATAAAAGTTTCTGCTTCGTTTCATCAATCAAATCAAAGCATGAGTGACAGCGAGGCCTCAACTGCCCCCGACGAGCTGGCCGAGGCGGTGGACAATGTCGGGCAGGCTGTGGCGGTGCTAATTTCTATTATTTCACTATACAATTGCGAATCGGAATCCCTACAGTGAATCTATAGGCTGCGGCTATTTCTTGTACAATAACCGAATTTACATTTTGCCTCGATGACATACCAGGACATGGAAGAGCAGCTGCAAAAGGGCTTGGGGACGATGACCGTCATGAACAAGCTCGACGGCGTGGCGACCGAGGGGAAGACGATCACGAACCTGGTGACCAGACAGCAGGTCCTGATCAACGAACTCGCGGCGCTGCATGTGTTTCATCGCCGCGAAGTGACAGCGGTGCAGGAGGAGCTGACACAAACACGGAAAATCCTGGCGGAGACGCGTGGCATCCTGGCGGAGACGCGAGACAAGTTCAAGGAGATGCGAGACATAATGAGGGAGATGTCGGAGAAGCAGCGGGACATGAAAGAGATTGTGGACGACACATGGAAAATTTGCGCAGAAAAATGAATGATGATCTGCGCAGAAAAATGAACGCCATTTGATGGAACACTGCTCGAGAATTGATGGCTGATGGAGGCGAACAGACGGAAATGAACACTCTATTTTTACAACAAGAAGACCGATCGACAGAAAGGGTCCCCTGTTCGAGATCTAGTCGGGTGCTCCCGTGCTTCAGATCTAGTCTGTCGCGGGCTCCCGTGTGCCCCTGTTCGAGATCTGGCCGTGCTTCAGATCTAGTCGCGTGCCCCGGTTCGAGATCTAACCGCGCTGCAGATCTAATCGCGTGCGCCCGTGATCGTGTGATCGATGATCTCTGTACGCGGCACCCAAGCCCATGTCACCCAAGCCCATACCTAGTCTGCGTAAGGCGCTCGCCACCCCATTCGGGCACTCATTTATTTTGTTTCCAGGGCAGCCCTACGGCGAAGGATTAGAAGTAGAACTTACGCAAATAAGAACTTACGCACAGAAGAACTACCTAACTAATAAGAACTAACGAACTAGATTCTTCGTCCAATTCTCTTGCGCAAATACGAGCTTTCTTACGCAAATACGAGTTTTCTTACTCAGAACTACTACTAGTTGAATTGAGTACACCTAAAGCTAAATAAAAATCAAATACGAGGAAGATGCCTAACACAATCCAATGGCGCAACGTGCGTGCTACTTCGACTGAAGAGCTCGATCGCGCGTGGCCCTACATGCTCAAGCTGAACCGCAACGGAGAACGCTGCAGCGTAGTCCTGTGCAAGTCGTGCTTGACCTCGTGCGGGCAGGCGTGCTGGAACATCGAGCTACTCCTCCAGAAAATCTACGGATGGCAAGCGTGCCACCGCAAAAAACAGGCGGACTTCATGAAAAAGCTGCATGAGGATCGCCGGAAAGCGATGGAGGACCAACGCAAGCGGAAGCAGCGGTTCTTCAACCAGCTGGCCAAGATCAACGGCATACCGCTAGCACTACAAAAAGAACGCTTTCATGATGACAATTTAAACCCCCCTAGAATATGAATATGATCGAAAATCATCCAGGTACGTACAACACCTGGATTGGGCCCGGCCCCTCGTCGTCCTCGTCGAGTACAGCCTCGTCTGCGTGGACACCGTCTTCCTCTTCCCATGCGACATCCTCCAGTTCGTCCTCGAGGAGGAACTAAAAGGAGCTAGCGAGCCTAATCGGACAAGGCATTATGAGCTCTGAAGAACTCTAGTTTCCACAAGCAAAAGACCGACCAAAAAGACACTTTTTCGCACGCGATCGTGAAAAACAAAACGAAGATGTTTTCACCCGAAGATAAGGCAACACCAACAGAGGACAAAGTAGTTGTTTCAAAGTAGTTGTTTCAAAAAAAATGGTGATTGTGGATTGCGCCAGTGGATTGGGATTGCGGTTGTGGCTTGTGACTTCTGATTGT
>RXOD01004961.1:0-16867 GCA_005223375.1 Amoebophrya sp. AT5.2 | reverse complement strand
AAAGCCACTCAGATGAATGGGCGCTGGGGCTCGCAGTCGCATCTTGTTTGATACTAAACATAACACAAACAGGGATGTTGGGCCGCGGCATTTTTGCATAGAGTTCAGTATGTCTGCACATGTCTCATCATGATCCAAGATGAAAGAAGAGGTGGTCGCTGTCGGTGTCACTCTGTCTTCGGTACCAAGTAAAACGGATGACACGAAGGAATGGCGCGGCTTCGGAGAGCCAGAGACAGGCTTGACAATATGACGCGACACGAAAATAAATCGTCGCGCACGTCACACATAGAAGATGGGATCTTCACCAGCAGAACAGAGGCGACAGCATTTGCGATATTCAAGGTCCACCACTCGTTTTTCGACGTCGCGAGGACTGCTGATAGTATTTTCTTTTTGTCAACGCCAACGGCGCGAGATCGTGGACATTAGCACAGCTCTCAGCTCAGCTATAGCTACGCTCCGGCCGCCCCCGGAGGTGCATCTGCTCCGGCCGCCCCCTTCGGAGATTACCATAATTACACCTGCTCCTACGCACAACTGGCACTGTATTGAAGTATAATTGCTTTCATGAGCCTGCCAGTTCTTCGTGCGCCCAACAACAGAACCGCCAAACTCAATGAGTACAGCATCACTTTGTGCTTGCTTAGCAGAGAACGCCTCGTTGGCCCCCATCTTCATGGCCCGCCCGCGTATAGGTGACCGTCTCTAGTGCTAGTCTAGACAAAAACGTCTACTTCTTGCTTTTGTGCGGCAACCGCGTCCACTCCGCCATCTTCCGCCGGCTTCACCGTCGCGCGGATGGCCATACTTGCGAGGGAACAGGTGTTGGCGTTTAGTTCCAGGCGGATGTAGCCGTCCTCCCCCCAGTTCGTGTTCCAACTGTTTCGGATTGTCCACGAGTTCTCCTCCTCATCCACGGCCACCGCCTGCACCGCATGGTCGACGTCGTCGGTACCACAATCGTCCGCCGTCATGATGCCACCCGTGTAGGTCTTCCACGGCATGGCGTACACGGCGATAGACAAGGGACCTGGCGTTCGCGTTCTCTGCGTTGTTCCCGACGTTCGCGCATCAAAAAAATTTAAAAAGTAACTACAACAAGGCGGCATCATGACGAAGACATTCCAACATGCAAGATAGAAACAGATGAACTAAAGTAGAAGATGAACATGAAGGAGCGCCAGGAGCGCGTCTTTATTACTTATCTATCAATTAGCGTCGCCGGTTGTAGTAGTTTATCAGCGTCGCCGTGCTCAAAACACAAGTGGTCGCACTGCAGGCATAGAGTTTGACATCAAAACGCGGCGCGCCACGTTTACTGCTCTTGCTCAACCTCATTCAAGTCGAAATCCGAGTCGATCACTAGAAATAGACAGCGCCACTTGCTCTTGCTGCAGCTGCTACACTACTAGGCAACGCAGTGCGGTAGGGGTACCATTATGCAGCACGTGCGCGACCATGTCGTCTTCCCCGAGACCCCAAAGCGCGACCATGTGATCCTCTACGACGTTGTACTTTCCGAGGCTCGAGTCGTACTTGCACTTGCCATCCTGCCCCGTAGAACCAGAAGTGTAAGGGAAATCCTGTGTAGTATTGGCTTGTATTTCTAAGATTATATATACAACATGAGCACCATTTAGTAGCATTCTATACTACTATTTTTATTATCTATGAGTTTGAGCACGGCGATCAAGGGCACGCACCTGCCACGCAGCCGCGCGACAACACTCAACACACGAGGACGAAGCGAAACAAGCGCCGCCCGGCGTTTCTCTCTGCCTCCACCGCCCGCGGCGCGCGATGCCTAGGCTTTTCGTTTGATTTTTTTGCATGGCGGGACCGGCCGCGCTTTGGCTCCGGTACCGGTTGCGATGCGTTGCGTTAGTTCCGGGCACAGCCTGCCCCTGCGTGCGCCTGTGGTTTTTACGGGCATGGATTGCCGCGCGACGGACGGCTGCCAACAGCAAAAGCAAGGGAGCCACTGCCACCACCCAGCCCGCAGCAGCGCGCGCTCGCTGGAATCTGCGGCGCCTTGTTGCCCTTGGATCTGGCCCGCATTGGATCGCAGTCGCTCTCGCCCTCAAATTGTTGCAGACGCAGTCGCGGAATTAAAGCGGGCCACCCAATTCGCTGCGGCCGTCGTTTCGGACGTAATCGCCACGCACATCGCCGATAACGTCTCAGGGAGACCAGGGGACCACGATGGTGCCCCCGGCTGCGCCGCGGCCATGCGTTTTCGGCTTGTGCTTTGCTTTCGCGTGAGTTTGCTGAGTGCGAAATCCGCACAGTTTTCACGCAAACTCTGCGGACTTGAAATCAGCAGACTTCCCAGCCTCGTCCGCCCCTGCCAGTGCGTTCGCCCCAGCCGCGACGTCGTCCTTTCCTGCCACCTCGTCCGTCCCAAGCGCTTCGCCCTTCGTTCCCTGCCACGACGGCAGCACTCCCAGCGGGTTCAGCACTTGCCACTTGGCGGGCAGAAAGCGCAAGCGCAGCACTTTCAATCGGCGGCCACAAAGCAGACGGCGCGAAGAACCGCAAAACAGGAGCAGGCGCGAAGGACGGCCAGACAGAGCCGCGGGACAGCAACGCGCGCAAGTTCAATCTTCTCCGCAGCGACGCGCACTCGACGCGCGCCGAGCCAGCTCGCGGGCACCGACGTGCTCGCACAAGAGACAAACACCGCGGGCGTCGACCTGCGACGCCGCGGGTAAGCGGACAACGCTGGCGGCGCCAGCGTGTTCGACGACGACGCGCGCGTGAACGACGATGGGGGTGGGGCACGTGCTTCGAGATCGAGGGCTGCGGGCTCGTTTCGGAATCGCGCCCAGTTCGATCTTCGTCATGGGCGTCAGTCTCTACGTACGAACTACGCGACGCGGCACTGTTATAGTTATGGCGCCGCACCCTGTCGCAATTCCTGTTGTCGATAGAGTACACCACGCGCGCGGGCAGTCCGTGCGTCTTCAGACGCGGAAGCACGTTCATCGGTTTGCATGTGGGCGCCCGTCTCGCTCTCGTGGCGGGCAGCGACGTAGAGTCTCGGCGCCTGCTCCTGCAGAAAGCACGCAGCGCGCGGCCCAGTTTGAAAGTGTGGAACGACTTCCGCAAGGGAATGACCTGCACCAGGACGCGGATAACGACCTACAAACAAGGACAGAGAGCGAGGCGATGGCGCACTGCAAACGTGCACGATTGTGGTGCGCGTGCCGAAGCGTCCGCCGCCAGCTCGCCCGAGGTTGTTGCGCGCGACTCCGAAGCTTCGCCCACGTCTTCCGGAAGGAGCAACCAAGGGCGCGGACAATCGGCGAACGGGTGCACCGCCATCAAGCTGACGAAACGGCGAAAGTGCTCCGCTTTGGTCTGTCTGATCAAGGACGGCCGCCGCCGCAGCTACACGCTACGGGCTTCGTTCATGACGCTGATGCAAATGCGCCCCGAGCTGTCGACGGAAGCGCCCGACAAGGTCCGTCGCCGGCGGATGACGTCTAGAAAATTGCGACGAGGCAATCGGAGATCGCTCAGCGTCTTCCTTCTGTCATTTTTTAGATATCGCGCAGACTATCCGGCCTAGCTTCTAACTCAACCGCCAAGATCGACCCGCATGGAGGCGGGGCGCGGGCCCTTAATAAGGAGGCCACGAGGAAGCAAACCCGGGAGCTACAGCGTGGAAAGATGGCGCGAAAGAGGTTGCAGCGGCACTGAACTGTGTCAGACTGACATCCGGCGCGTCTGGTGCAGAGTATGTGCTTGTACGTCAGGGACGCGGACGAGCAGATGGGCGGCTTGCGGCAGGATGTGAGAGAGTGCGAGCAGGAGGCGCAGAAGGTGAGCACGGACTTGGGCGGAAAAGTCGACAACTTGCGGACGCAAGTGGCTGAAGTCAGTAACGAGCTGAAATCAATCAAAGAGATGACGGGGACGCTGCTGAGCGCAATCGACGTAAGCGGGCGCGTGAAGTCATTCCCTGACTCCTTCCGACAGCGTCTTGTCGCGCAAGGAGCACCAGCAGAAGCTACTTGCCGACTCGAATCCGACCAAACGCGGACGGCGTGCAACCGCAAGGAACTGTCCCCGAACTTCGTCGCGGAAGCCCTCCAGTGCGCCGGAACGTCGCCCGAGCACGGCAAGCACCTCACGAATCTGATCGGTCCCATCGTCAATCAGTACTGGGTCGAGTGCCAAGACCCGCAGCGCGGGCTGTGGGAGAACTGAAGAAGCACCTTTCGGGACTGTGGAATCAGTACTGGTTCGAGTGCCAGGACCCGCGGCGCGGGCTGTGGGACAACTGAAGAAGCACCATTCGGGAGAGTGGAACTGGAACGGGAGACACTAGATGAAGACGCTAGCACTTCTCTCAAGCTCTCCCGCTCCATGTAGCAGGCAAAGGCGTACACTTGCAGCGCGATGGCGCCTGTCTGCTTGTGGCGGGCAGCCGGCACCAATGCAGTCGAGAACTTTGCCTGGGTGGACCCTCCTCGGAGACGGTGGCGCGCGGGAAGTCCTGCCCCGAAAGCGCAAGCGGATCCGTGACACTGCCAGCGGAGGCGGAAGGAGTCGCCATTTTTGTCGCAGTGTGTGTGTGTGTGTGTGTCTGTCGATGGTCGTCCGCTAAGGCTAAGCGAGTACAAGTAGCACTCGGATGCGGGCAAATACTTCGGCGAGCGGATTTCTTCTTCCTCTGCTCTCTGAAGTACCTGTCGGCGGTCCTCCTCCTCCAGGCCAAGAAAATGACGCAGAAAGCCGGAAACGGCTGCGGTGGCGGCAACGACTGGCAGAACCAAAGCTAGGGCGGTGGACCTGGCCCCAACGACTGGGGCGGCGACTGGCTCTCTACACCAATAGCAAGACAGCCGAGGAAGCACACGGGCAAAAAGAAGCGGACCACCAAGCTCAGGGCCAGGCTGTGGCTTAAAAAGGAGAAGAAGGAGAGAAGGACGGCGGTAGCTTCCGTCTCCTCGTCGCGCCGATCGAGTCGAAGGGTGGCGCCTCCATGGCGGTGTCCTCCGAGCAGGGGAGTACGTTCCAGCTCTCGGCGGACAGCCGTGCCGTCAATACTTCGGGCCTGAACACTGGCGACCTGAACTCCAACAGTGAAGCGCTCGACTTCAAAAGCCCTTCGGCCAAGAAGTCGAAGTTTGAGCCGGTGGACAACTGGCCCACCAGGATGCTGGGTCAGGGTGGCCCGATGTTCGTGGACGAAGAAGCGCAATTCAGAAAAGCACCTCGCTGAGCTGTGCTGCGTCTGCAGCAGCGCCAGCAGCTACGCCAGCAGCTGCGGGCCCAACTGCATCGGCAACCGCAAGAGATGAACCATGCGGCGAAAGCGAAGGCGCGGGCCGTTCTCGCGGAGGCCAAAGCGGTGGCCAAGTCCATGGAGGACCTGCCCACAGTTGAAGAGCCAACGGAGGGACATTCTCACAATTTCACTCGAAGAACCAGCGAAAGGGCAAGCGATGCGCGGAGGCGGACTTCACTCGTTCCCTTCTTCATGGATGCGGCTGCGGCTCGCGCAAGAAATGGGATTCGCCGGGACCGGAGATGACCAATTACGAGCTACGACGGTGGAGAGGGTGGCAAGGTGCTGCGTAAGATGGCGCGGGCCGTCTTCGAGGCCAAGCGCGGCGACGGCCCGACGGCCTCGACCTGGGCGGTGTATATCCAGGAGAAAAGCGCGAACATGATCACCGCCAAGCAGTTGGAGAAGGTCATGCAAAAGGTGGAAAAAACCGACCCGGAGCAGCCGGCGGACGCGCTCGCGAGCGCGTTCGCCGAGGCCGTGGACCTTCACGGCGGGCACCTGTGCGGCGCCATCAATGAAGCCACCAGCAAAGTCGAAAGTCGTCACCTGCCGCAACCAACAAGCCAAGTAAGTCAGAGTCACTTATGCGGGAAAGACAAACACCACAAGCCGACGGAGCAGCACAAGAAAAGGCCGCAGCTCCAGTCGGGAGGGTCGTAGTAGCAGGCGCCCCCCCGGAGCGAGGGGAGTGGAGCGCCGCGACCTCTGCTGCGGGTCTGCTCCTTTCTCGGGCGGCTGTCGAAAGAGCCAGCGCCTACGGCTGCCCACTTCCAGCAAGATATCGCACTCCAAGGGCTGCGCATCCTTAGCGCAAACCTAAGCCCGAGCCCCGCTGCAGCTGATGCACCAGCGTCGCCCGCTGGACGAGGGCGGCGCCAAGCAGTCCCAGCGAGCCCGCCGCGAAGCCGTCGCGGCCAACTACGACAACCCCCACGAAAACGACCCCAAAGCCCAGGAGAATGGAAAGTCCTAGCAAAGCGATCGCGTTCGCCGCAGCGGAATCGCGTCGCAGTCACAGCCAGCGACGACACCAATGCCAAAACCAAAAGCGAAACCAAAAAACTAACCCACCGAGCACACGCGGCGCGCGGTCGGTTCGTATCAAACGGCATGCGAAAGCTGCACGCCCCTGGCGGCGCAGCCTCTGCCGGGGGCAATGCAGACGCAGAGGAAAGAACGGCGGGAAGGTTCGTCCCGTCACGCGGCGAACGGTGGGCGCATCTCGACTGGGTCGGAGAGTGGCGAGCTTTTCCCCGGCTCCAGAAGTTATTCCGTCGCGGCGGTCCGTGTTATGAAGTGCACCCACGGCGCCCACGCGTTACGAGATCCTTCCACCAGAGTCGGGAGGGGAGTTCCTGACACTGGTGAATCACGGAGGGGGTGCTGTTCACACAATGACAGCTGCGCGCTCGGGTAGCATCCGGATCGGACTTCCACGACCAGCTTTCCGCTGCCCCCGGTGCGTCTGCTTCGAACGCGTCCCGGGAGAGTATGGAGTCTACAGCTGCGGAACTTTAGACGCTGTCACCGACGTTGGCGCCGTCGTGCCTAGCAGCCAAAGCAGAGAGACCCAGACGCAGACACCGCAAGCACCCCAAGGCACGTCAAGCCCGAGCGAGGCAAAGGCTGAGGCGTTCGGCGGACTCGGTCGCGGATCGAGTCGGAGCGAAGCCGCGCGATGTCTAAGAAGGAGGGGCGGCGACGTGTAATTCGGTCACTAGACGGCGAAGCCCGCGCGGGCACGCGCGTCAAGCTTGGCGATTGCGAAAGGGCGGCACTGGCGCGGCGATATTCCCCGAGCTGAGGCGCACGGTGGACCGAGGCGCAATGAATGGAGCGCGCTACGCGTACGCGTCAGTGCGGATGTCGCAAAGGGCGCAAGTCTGTCAGCCCCAGCGGCAATAATTACGCAAGAAAACAAATATAAAAACGAAAACCAAAACCATGCAAAGGAATACGACGCGCAGATGGCTACCTTCTCCTGCTCCAGCCCGTGGGTTTTGTAGTAGTCCAGCGCGGACATCGGGGAGCCTCCGTTGCAGCCGTGGTCCGGGCTCATGCCTCCCTGGTCGCAGCTCACGCTTTCCTGTGGCGCCCCGATGAACGGGCTCGCTTTGTCCGCGTATCCCTGTACCAGCGCGGCGGACTCGATCGTTTCCGTGGTCGCGAAGCTCCAGCAGGAGCCACAATGTCCCTGGTCCTTGATCGGCGTGATCACGCCCTCCTTGCGCCAGTCGCGCTTCCCCGTCTTTGGCGCCTTGTTCCCATTGTCCTCACGACGCTTGGAGTGCTTGAACGGCGCCGCCCAGCGCGGCTTGCTCTCCGCGAGTTGCCAGTCCCGCTCCGTGAGGCGGAGTCCGAGCAGTTTCTTGAACTCGGCATCGGTGTAGTCCATGAATTTGGTCACGCCGTGGACCTGGAGGCCGTTAGGAGGGCGGAGAAAGTTTGGGTTTCTTGCGTGAGCACTACATCATTCGTTTTCGGTCGGTTTCGTTTTCTTCGGCTGCTGCAATGTAAATGAAAATTAGACTTGCTTCATCATGGAAAGACATCTTTCATTGGCCACGCCTCGCTCTAGAATGAAAGAAGAAGCGACATTGGAAGTCGCAGCTACGTTGTTCTTTTTGTTCCTCTTTTGCGCCACCTGCACGTTCTCAAAAAACACTTGCTTCTTTGCGTCGAATTCGGCCTCTTTCCCGGTCTTCGCCACGAAGGCCTGCTGCTTTTCGCCCTCTTTGCACGTGTCGGTAATCTTCGACTGGCAAACATCGATCAGTTCGGCGTACTCGCGCGAGAAGCGGCGTAGAAACGCCTGAAAACCGGCTTCCGCGTCGTAGTAACTCGAATTGATGTCGGTAGCAGACAGGAGGTTGCTGGCAGCAACGCCGGGAGTCGCAGTTGTCCGACTGCCCGGTGGAAAGAGACTGGCAGCAGTCGCCGGCATGAACGCGGTAGCCTTTTTGGCAGCACGGTTGGCGGCAGCGCGGAGTTTGCTGAAAAGCGACTCGTCGTCGCGAGCGCTATCCATGGCTGCGGCCACGGCCAGGTGGCCTAAGACGGCCGCTGAAGCGGCAAGGCGCGCCACAAGCTTCATCGTGTTTTTTGGGGAGCGAGATAAACGCAAATGATCCTGATCAACCTTTATTCTGTTCTCTTTCACATTCACTTTATGAGCTGTAGCAGTTTCAGATTTATATATTACTAGTTTGTCTATGTACGGGCACAAAAATCGGCAGCGAGGCTAAGTATGTGAAGAAGGCGACGACCGTCTTGCTTCTGAACGTCGTCTGACGAGCAGTCCGCTTGCAGCTAACAGCACTTCCTTGGATAAAAGAAGAAGAAGAAGAGCTGCGTCGTCGGCACGACAGCCGCGGATGAAAAAGCAGCAACAGTATCCATATTCACCGCGATGAACACACGACAACCACGAGAAGGCAGGCGCAGCAGAGGCGTAACGCCTAAGAAATAAGTGCGCCAAAGTGTAGATCTTCGCAGCTCCTGGTGCTACTGCTACCTCTTGCTGTTGCTCGTCCAGGTACTAGCACAACAACCGCGAGGGGAGGCGAGAGCGGCTTTTTTATGAACTACACGAACAACAACTTGATGAAGAAATACTACCACGGTCGGCTTCTCGTCCTCGTTGGTGGAGTGGTGGAGTTTGGTTTGTTCGTCGAGGCATTGTTGCCGCGATCTGCACACATTTTGTGTACACATTTTGTGTACATTTCTCGCGTGTCTGCCAAAAAAGTCATCAACAACATTTTGTTAGGCTGCGTCAATTTATGGTGACGGTGGTGCTGTCGTATTCAAAAAAGCAACCTCCAACCCATCTAATGTTCCTCACCCTGCTTCCCGTCGGTTGCCAGTGAAATGATCGTGGTGCTCTTCAGTGGTGCTGCACAACCACAAGTAGCACAAGGTGAACTTATCTGCAGTTGTTCTTGTAGGCAGCATCACTACATCGATCCCTGCTGATGCTAGAGCTAGACACAGAAAGTTAGTTTTTCTTTGAATGGTTCATTCCACCAGTCGCCAGCAGCGTTGTTCATTTGTCGTCAGCCTCACCAGCTGCGAGGGATGGAAGGTGATGACGTTGTCTCCTATGGTGTTTCTCGGTGCCCAACTGAAAAAACAAGATTGCTGGCGCCTTCAAGAGCTCCCAAAACCGACACACACAAAAGTGCGCCTCCACGGTTGTCCCTGCGTTTCCGAGGGAAACGCTTTTTTTCCCTGGGGAGCGTTGTGATCCCAGGAAGATAGAAAAACGAATGAGGACGATAAGTCACGAAGTACCCGTTACTAGCTATTGCTATTCCTTAACCTTATTGATGCTTGACCCTGTACTAGTTCTTTGAATGTGAAAACGGTAGCTGTATTCGCGAGAAAAGCCGATTGCTGTTATATTCCGTTGGTAAATCCGTATTCGATTCCCGGCAAAGCTGACGGGGATCGTAGAAGTGGTAGACATCGGGTGACGCTCACCTCAGCGCTGGAAGCTCTGTAAAACACGCGACAAAAAGTCCCAATCTTTCATCTGGTATATCATGCAGCGACGCATGCCTCGCCGTGGCCCACTTTCATCCGCGTCCTGCGAAAATTTCCCGCCCCTTATGAGCCGCAGCCCACGCACTCGTACTTGGATTTTGCCTCTTGTTCTTTCACCATATCCTCCTGTTTCTTTTTCAGGCTTTCCTGGTCTACGGTGAACTTGATTGCTTCTACCGCCGCCTTTGTTCGCAGGTAGTACTGCCCCGTCTTCAGGCCCAGCTTCCAGCCGTAGAAGTGCATCGAGCTGAGCTTCTGCATGGTGCAGTCCGTCATGTGAATGTTCAGGCTCTGCGACTGGTCGATGTACGCACCGCGCTCCGCGGCCATTTCGATCACTCGCTTCTGCTTGATCTCCCACACCGTTTTGTACAGCTCCTTCAGGTCCTTCGGCACCTCGATGTTCTGCAAAGACCCGTTGTGCGCGATCAGCTGGTTCTTCAAGTCGTCGCTGATATGCCGGGACCAGCGGTGGTAACTGCCTATAAATAGTGGTAAAGTGAAGCTCACTTTTGGGTGGCTCTTTATCGGGGTGTCGTTTGCCTATGTCCCAAAAAGGCGGCGCCTTTTCGCGGTCGACGGCAGCTTTGGCACTCCCACTCTCGCGCCCTAGACCTAGTATAGCCGACAGAGCCAATCGCCGGCCCAAGCGCCCTCTTTGCGCTGCTTTCTGGCCCTACCGCCAACGTAGACAGTAGGTTTCCGATACCGCGTCAACACTCCTCTCCCTCCCAATCGGTTTAGTATCCCGACGCCACCCTCTACCCCCGGGTAGACTTCCGAGCGCCTTAGCCGACGCTCCCCATCGCTGAGGGAATCTCGCCATCGCTAAGGGGACCCGCTGCTTAGCACTTTACCAGACTTGCTCACTTGTTAATACCATCTGGTCCGGCCATAGTTCCACAGCTTGCGCTCCACCAGATCGGCTAGCAGGTGCCGGTTTACCTGCACGAACTCGCCGGAGAGGACCCGCCGCACGTAGATGTTTTGCGTGTACGGCTCGATGGCCTCGTTGTTGCCGAGGATCTGAGCCGTGGACGCGGTGGGCATCGGCGCGAGCAGGAGCGAGTTGCGGAGGCCGTGCGTCTTCACGTTCTCCCGCAGCTCATCCCAGTTCCAGTCGAGCCCGTTGTCAGGCTTCACGTTCCACAAGTCGGGCTGAAGAAGACCCTGCGAAGCGGGGGAACCTGGTGCGGCGGAGTTTCACATTCATCATCATCGACTCGGGGCGTGGTTGAAGTACGTATTTATTATACATGATGCAACTTTTCTTTTAGCACTGCGACCACGACCGATGTGGTTGTAGTCTAGACTAGTGAAAGCGGCGTTGCTGTCTTCCGCGATCGTCGATGAGAGATGCTGCCAGCCGAGTGCTGGTGCGTGGAACAAAGCAACACATTGAAATTAAGTGTCGTGGTTCAACAGCACCTGGGAATGTTTCGTAGTGTCCCTCCTCCTTTGCGAGTTCCATGGACATCGTGCATGCGGCGAAATAGATGGTCTCAAAAATCTGCTTGTTGAGGACGCCGGCCTGTTCTGACTCGAATGGCAGCTTCATCTTCATGAAGACGTCTGCGAGGCCCTGCACGCCCAGCCCGATGGGTCGGTGCTTCATGTTGCTCCTGCGCGCCTCCTCGACCGGGTAGTAGTTGCGGTCAATCACCCGGTTCAAGTTGCGGGTGATCACCTGATGCATTTTTTTTTTCGCAAGATCAAGTTCAAGAATGTCGGGAATCAGTTGTACTTGTATCGAGCATGATCTTCAGAGCACTACATTTACATCAAAGCGGACAGAGTATAGACAAAGACATAGTACCTTGGTGATGTCGAAGAGTTTTTTAAATTCAAACTTGCCGTTTTCGACAAATCTCGGCAGCGCGATCGACGCAAGGTTGCACACGGCGACCTCGTCTGGGCTCGTGAACTCCATAATCTCCGTGCACAAGTTCGAGCATCGAATCGTGCCTGACGGGTTTGAATTTGATGGTAGACGGTAACATCATGAAAATCCCCGTAACCTAACGTCGGAGTACCTACTTAACGTCGGCGTCGCCAAAAAATGAGAGCTGGACCAAATAAACAAAACTTTCTTCAGGTCCAGTTGTATACCAATGTTCTTCTGGTTCGACTTTTTGTTTGCGTGGTCTTTGTAGCACATGTACGGCGTTCCTGTCTCCATCTGACTCTCCATCACCTTTGTCCACAGGGCTTGTGCCTTCACGGTCTTCTTCCCCTTCCCCTGTGCCTCCAGCTTCTTGTAGAGCTCCTCAAATTCTTCCCCGTACGCATCTTGGAGCGTCTTCGTCTTCCCGTCTGCCCCCACCTCCGACGCCTCGTCCGGGCAAAATAAAGTCCAGTCGCCGCCCTCCATAACGCGCTTCATGAACAGGTCCGGTATCCAGAGCGCGTAGAACAGGTCGCGTGCGCGCATCTCCTCCTTGCCGTGGTTCTTGCGCAGCTCAAGGAAATCAAACACGTCGGCGTGCCACGGCTCCAAATACATCGCGAAACTGCCCTTGCGGCGACCGCCTCCTATCAGAGGAGAAACAAGTTTACGTTTTCTAGACGATATACGAGCCAAAGCGAGCCCGAGCTAAAGGAGCTACGCGTCGAGAATACCAGGCTCTCTTTGTTCGTCGACGTCCAGGTCGTATTTTCTTTTTCGTCGTGTAGCTAGGAAATAGACTTCTACTACGGCTAGCCACCTGCACCTATCGCCATCGCTATCGTCACGAACAAAAAAATGTTTTTTCAAAAATATTTGGTGCCCATTGTTTGACAAATCAACGCATTCGTAAAGGAAAAGTGGCACCTTGGTCCACGTATCGCGCTGCGTCGTTGAAGACCCTCAACATTGGCACCAGGCCGTTTGATTGTCCGTTCGTCCCCCTGATGTATGATCCGCTTGCCCGGATGTTCGAGATGGCAACGCCGATACCACCAGCCGATTTTGAGATCAGTGCCGTCCGCTTCAGGGTCTCGAAAATCCCCTCGATGGAATCAGACTTCATGGAGAGGAGAAAGCAGGACGACATCTGGTTCAGCTTCGTGCCCGCGTTGTAAAGAGTGGGGGTTGCGTGGGTGAAGTACCGATCCGAGATCAGTTTGTATCTGCGTGATTTTCCAAGAATTATTATATATTTCTGATCAGCTTCATATCCCGGGCGATATCTATTAAATTAAGGTCAAACTTCTCCAAGCAACAAACGAAAATGCAAGAGCGATACGTTTCAAGTGCTCTCTCGAGATCGCCAAAGTGGATCCCGATCGCACATCGCATCAACATGTGCTGCGGTCGCTCGACGATCTTTCCCTTAACCTGTCAGCATTGTGTTGAAAAAGAGTGAGTACGATAAAGATGATGATGATGATACATATGTATACTGTATGTACGATTACCACGACAACGAGGTAGTGCTAGTGACACTAGTACTAGGACCAGGCATAGTAGTACCCTGAGCAGGTATGCTTTCTCGAGCGTCTTGAAGCCGAAGTAGTCGTAGAAGAAGTCTTGCTTGTAGTCGAATGCCGCCTGGATTTTCTCCTGGTTGTTCTTCACCACGTCGTAAAACTCGTCGGAAAGCAGCGCGCAATCTTTTCCCGTCGGATCCGTCCACTTGTACAACGAATCCACCACGTCCATGTAACTGTGCGACCATGATGTTGTGGTGAAGAATTATTTTATTTTTTTAGTGCAAAAATTTGTTAAATCAGGTCATTGCTGACGAGGTATGGGCTTTCTTTACTTGTCCGAGGTGTCTTTGTGCAGTCTTGAGATGGCGATTCGCGCTGCGAGGAACGAGTAGTCCGGATGGTTCTGCGACATGTAGGCACAGGTTTCCGCGACGAGGGCGTCCAGATCGGACGTCTTGACCTTGTCATACGCACCTTGCTCGACTTTTTCGGCGACGGCCTCGACGTCCACATAATCCGTGTTCAGATCGAAAGTCAGGCTCTTTAGTCGCTTCTCGACCTTGGCGCGGTCGAAGTCCTGCAGCTCGCCGCTTTGCTTTTGGACCTGCATCTTTGGCGAATCAATGCAAGTATCTTCTACTTCTTCTGACGCAAATTTATTACCCCAATTCCAGTAGCTAAACCTAAAGCTATTGTTGTACTTCGCCGTATCTATACTTCCCGTGGTTGCCTAATTATTAGCATCTATGCCTGTGCCTCAACAGCCTCTCTTCTTTCACTAGAACTTAATCGACGTAGGCAATGAGGAGCCCCGAAGCTCAAGGACAAAACGAAAAAATCAGAAAGAACTCACTCTTCGAAATCAACATTAAGTGAAAGTGGTAGGAGAGCTGTCGTGGCTCATTCTAGAAGCGCTAAGCCGCCCTACACCTAATTTTTTGATTTTGATTCGTCAATGTCGACGATGTGTCGTTGTTTTTGTTTACAGAGGTGACAGTCACAGTGTCGGTACTTGTACGTACGTTGTCCTTCAAATTTCAATTGAGCCAACACTATTTTTTGGTCGTCGTGTTCTCACACTTCATTGGCTGCGGTCGTTTTTCTGTGCGCTGGCAATGGCATTGCACCGCCCGTCGAAGAACACAATTTCGCTCAGTCGAACCAGCTTATGGTTCCTTTTGCTGCGTGGCGTGTTAGGTCATCGCATCTATCGGGCGCAGGTGGTCGTGCTTACATTTATATCGTGGTCGCAAAACAGTATGTCAACGAAGAATTATTTCATTTTCAGCAGAATTCAAACACTACACGGGTATCTATCGGAATGGATACATGATACGTAACTTATGTGAAGAAAGTGCGTGGCAGCAGCAGCTCCGTGATGTCACACAACTTTTTGCTTGCAAAATGAAAAATTAATAGGCGTCGCCAAAATATAGCTGCGGGGTATGTGCGGGATACAACGACAGCAGCACTGCGAGCAAGGTACAGAACGGAAGAACTTTGGTTCGGAGATGTGAAGAAAGCAGCAGCCAGCGTGTGCGCATTCATTCATTGTTGTACTAAACTTGTATTCGCTGAAGTTACAACATGTCGTGGTCCGCCTCTTCCATGTCAATGTCGGGCGGGACTTCTCCGAAGTCCATGTTCACGTCTGGCCTCGATGTATCACTGACTGCGTCGCCCGGTAGAGGTATCTGATCGGCCGGACCCCCCCCGGGACCTATGCTCATTCCAGAGGCAACGTTCGCGAACGACAGAAAGAGGCGCGTCGGTGATACAGCTGGTGATGGAGAACTGGCTCCAAACCCAACTCCACCCTGACCTTGGCCCGGCTGCACGGCCTCACCTACTGGGATTGCGCCTGGTTGGGATTGGGTGCTGGTCGCTGCTCCGCCCCCTCCGAACAGTCCTGCTCCCGCTCCGCCGCTGGCCGCGGGACTGATATCAATATTCGCCATTACACCAAGACTCGTAACTGATGGGCGCGAGGGGGAGAATAGCGATTGGAATCCTGAAACCAAACTGGTCGTTTCGGCATCCTGCGGCTGTTGCGTAGCTGGTTTTGGGGGTGACGGAGTAGTACTAGCGACGGCGGGCGCACCGCCAGCCGGCGGGCCGAATATCGAGCCGGCGGGGGTCGTTGCCGTCACAGCTGGTGTGCTGTTTGCGAACAAGGAGGTGGTGCCGAAGAGCGTTCGTGGAGCGGTGGTACAGATGCTGGTTCTTGAGGGGGTAAGCTTATCGGGGGAAAGCTCGTGCTGGTCGTCCTTTGGAGTGGAGAAGTCTTCAGCGCTCGGTGCTCGCTGTTGCTGGAACTGAGCGGTCATTTCCGCGTTACTAGCCGGAGTTGACATCGACTCAGCTGCAGGGGCAGCGCAAGCGCTCGATGGGTTCGGACTTATCCCGACGACTAACACTGGACTGATTTCCTCTTCGTTCTTTGCTGGTTGGACAACACTGGAAGTCGTGGAGGACGGCCGGAACACCACACCGTTTCCCGATCCGCGCACTTCCTGCGTCTTCGACTTCGTGGCTTTTCCCTTGCCCTTGCCCTTGACGATTCTCGGCGGGGGCATCGCGCTGGTGGAGCTGGTGCTCGCAGCTGGAATTAATACGAGTGCATCGTCGTTCATTTGATCCGGCGCCTCGAGCGCGTCTGCAGCACCAGCAGAGTACAAAGCTGATCCTGCGGCACTGTCTCGGCTTTCATCTTCGACCACGCGCAGATACTGATATTCCATCTGCTGTGCTCCGCCTCCGACCACTTCGCCGTACAGCTCTTTCTGCTGCTGGGAACCCCCACACGTATGCTCGGATCCCCACACGTAACTCGGCATCCCAGCATTGGGAACGATCAATCCCGTTGGGGTTGGCATGACCATGCTGGGATCTGTTGGGTCGCCGCGGACCCGCCCCAGCAGGGTCTCGGTGACGCTGACGCCGGCGCGCGGCGTCACGGATCTGCTAGCGCGGGCGCGCGGCGAGTTGTAGTAGGGCGTGATATTCCCACCTCCCGACGGCCATCGGCCCGAAGCCCCCGCCAGCGGCACAGATCCCGGCGACGCCGCGCAAAAATTTGCGATGGTGTCGTCCAGCCGGCTCTGGAGATCTGTTAGCCCCCGCATCAGGCAGTCGTTTTTCTCGTGTTGCGACTCCAAACGGTCCTGCAGCGCCAGGTGACTCAACAGTTGCTCCAAACCTTTTTTCGGGGTCCGGTCCTGCAGGTCCTCGCGCTCGCGACTCCCAAACGTTTGGGCGTTTTGCTGCGACGAGAACTGCATCGCCACCGATTGCACACTCGGCGCGCCCCAATCCGCCACCACCTGCGGGTCGACGTCTCGAGACAAATTGTCTCGCGCGCCGCCCGCAAGACCGCCCACGGATGACGAGGCCTTGGCGTTCCAGTCCTCGTCATTTCTTCTGAATGTATTTTGAGGCCACTTGGTAGCGTCTTGTTCTTGGTCCTCGCGCTCGCGGGTCCAAACTTAGAGGTTGAAAAAATTCAGGTCGTGCTTCAGGTTTCGGCTTTGATCGCTTGGCAAATCCCGGCTGTCATCGCTTCCGAACAGTGTGAAGATGGTCATCATCGGCAGCGATACCCGACTG
>RXOD01004960.1:0-16873 GCA_005223375.1 Amoebophrya sp. AT5.2 | reverse complement strand
CTCTCCTCGTCTAGCAGGTGGCTTACCATGCAGTCTCTGTGGGTGACGCCTCACTACTGCATGGCCGCTAGACGAGCGCAAGGAACAGGAACCTATAGAAAACATACCTGGGTTACTCAGACAACGGGGGTATCAAACTGGCAGCCTTGAGACTAGTCGAGAACTTTGCAAGAACTTTAAAAGGAGAGCGCAGCGGCAATGTGAATTTTACCTGAAAAAACTTGAAAAGCGGCAACCGAACCGAGGCGACGACATGTCCGGAAAAACTCCTAAAGGCCCACGCGTCTCAAGCGGTAGATTAGGGCCATTCTGGACGCCCGTGATAGCATCGGTTAACACTTTTGCGCCGCCGCTGTGCTGGCCGCATTTCAGAGACCCATGAGGCTTTGCGTTAACTTTTTTGGGCCATAGCTATCATGGATGCACTTTTGGCTATTTTTGCCACTGCCCCGAAAGTCCCAGAACTTTAAAAAAACTTTAAAATGACTTCGCAAGAACTTCCAAAGCTGAAGACGTCTGGGATCCACCATAGCTTGCGGGATAGCTGCCAGAAAGCGGCCACTTTGTGGCCACTTTTAAAGTTCTGATGGATTCGCTGGCGCGGCGAGGCCGCGTGGCTCCAAAGGAGCCGGAATAGCCAAAAGTGCACTCATGATAGCTATGGCCCAAAAGAGTTAACGCAAAGCCTCGTGGGCCTCTGAAATGCGGCCAGCACAGCGGCGGCCCGAAAAGGTTAACCGATAGCATCATGGGCGTCCAGAATGGCCCTAGCCTACCGCTTGAGACGCGTGGGCGTTTGAAAGTTTTTCCGGACAAGTCGTCGCCGGCCTCAGTTCGGTTGCCGCTTGTAAAGTTTTGCCAGACAAAATTCACACTGCCGCTGCGCTCTCCTTTTTAAAGTTCTTGGAAAGTTCTTTACTAGTCTGGGGCCCCGCCCCTTGACTCCCCCGTTGGCTGAGTAACCTGGGGGGCATCATCCAGATGCAGAACGGTCTTTATCTGGTCATGAAAATAAACTTGTTTCCATGCGTTTTTTTTTTAGAAAAAGAATGAAGGCGCAGGCGGCTTGTCTGCACCGAAAAACAAAAAAAAAACAAAATGAAGCACAAGAAGGACAGCTGTCCCTTGTCACATGATCAAAGTCAAAGAGAAAGGAGGAACAAGGGTACCAGACTCGGTCCTAGCCCTCGGAAGTAGAAGGCGAAGAATCCCTCCTCCCCTGGTGAGAAGATTGACCTGGGCTTTTCAACAGCGGCCGCGGACTTTCCACTTGTTGGGCTCGGGCTCCTCCCGCCCCCGCTCCGCTCGGCGGCCGCAGCAACCTTGCTAGAGCCTCCTCCACCTGCTTCTGCTCCTTCAGCACCCGGCTTATTACCCTTGGAGGCTTCTTCCCCGCCCCCGCCCGTCTGCAGCAGCGTTTTTATGCGCACCAGCGGGTAGGTGAGTACCGTCGCGACGCACTTGCTAAACGCACCGAGGACAAAGGCTTCGATCGGCGTGAGGTACTTGTTTGTCCGGGAGGCAGTGTCGAGGATCTTGCCCTTCAGAATATCGAACACCGTGTTCACGATCGCGGGATTCAGACACAGCAGTATGTTGAATTTCAGACCCGCGTACAGCCCGGAAACACCGTCCTCAGCAACCTGAATGCATGAAGGTCAAGATTATGGATTATCTCAATTCATAGTGTTGCAACCTTAACAGCAAGAGCAACACGCAGAGGTACGATCTCTTCCACTGCTTGTCGGAAGCTGCCCTTCTTCACCTGCAGCCGCGTTGATATCACCTCCAATGGCATTATACCTGAAGGAGACGGCACGCAATTCCTTAGAAGCTGTTGATACGATCAAATCAACACGGTGGGTCCGCCGGACCCAGAATAAGCTGGGCGTCGGCACGACACGTAGCTACGTGCCGCCTCCTCGCAAACCCAAACTGCAGGATCAAGCAATATCGTCAAACTTCAGGCCTCAAAAGTCGGGGAGTGAAGAACTATACAAAAACAGTACACAGCATATTTGCGATTCCTGCCCAGTAGCCGACGACGAGATTCACGAGCGTGGTCATCTCCATGTTGCGAGCCTGCACAAATTTGACGAGAACCTCATAGGCGTAAAAGTACAAAAAATTCTTCGACGCCGTCTCCAAGGCCTTCGCGCCCAACCCGCGGTACAGAGTTATCACGCCATCCGCAGACTGAAGCACCTCGCGGAGAGCCTGTAGTGGGTGGAGCGAAGAGCAGGGAATCGAAGAACGAACGTGCACGCGGTCGCTCGGTCAAAATGAAAGACCAACGTCCTCTAGCTCTCGTCTGCCGACCTGCAAATGCCACTGCATCAAAAGCATCAACATCGATCGATCGATCGATCATGAATAATTGAAAGAGAGCTTCACGCAGCCGAGGTAAACAAGGCATTGATTGTGGCCAAAAGCAAAATCTTAATCTTTATCTTAATCTTCTGCTACCGCTATCATGTTCGGTGACTTTGTCTTCCCGGCTTGTATTAGCGTTTTTAGCGTGTCGAGGGGAAACAGCATGAACATAGACCAGACGCCGCCGCCAGCCCCCGCCGTCGCCTGAATCAACGCGGCGAGACTCGCATTTACCCGCTTGCGCACGACGGGAGGTGCGGTGCTGGAAGACGAAGCACTAGACATCTTGAATTGGAGGTTCTTTTCTTGGTTCTGCGTTGCTGGACCTTCACCTCCGAACGAAGGAATATTTATTTATACGAGTTCCGCGAGTCGTGTCGACCGATCCGTCGAATTTATTGCAGCCGCGGAAACAAGAAGAAGTGAACGTGAAGCTAGTTGGTGTGTCTGTTGATGTCTTCGATGATTGAAGGCGAAACAGAACGCGTCTGGTTCCGCTGTAAGTGCAGCCCGAATCTTGGTTTATTCGCACGGTATGCGTTTACCTCTTGCTTGTTCTTCTAGCGCTAGGCCTTAACTTTTATCACTAGACACTCAAACGTATTCTATAGAAAACTGGCCTTGTTCATCACGTACACGTTATGGAACAAGTGGCTATGGGCGTGCTGGTCGTGATGCAGTTTCACCAACTCAGTACCTCTCTCTTGCAGCCAAGGCGTCTCTCGGCCGCGCGGGCAGTATCTTCTACGATCATGATCATCTAGTCCAACTTCACAAAAGTACTTAGGCATGCGCATGAAGATACTTGGGAATGGGATAATGCTATTGATTTCCGGCTGCTGCGGCCAGGGGTCAACAACATCGGCGCACTACTACTGCCATCCGTTTCTGTTTGTCGATTCGGTCCTCGCATCTAGCGGCCTGCTTCCTCGGGCGCCGTGTGCGGAGCAGCCTCCGTGGTAGAAACCTTCTGCGCCCCTCCCTGCGGACGCAAGGCCGCTAGAAGTGCCGTCGTACACCGCCCACCGGGCGACCGCTCCGCAACTGTCGCATTCCACTTTTGCGTTATTTAGCATTCTCCTTACAGGGGTGAAAAACCCATTTTCGGCCGCATTTCTAGTGCGTTGCTTCTTTGGCTTCTGTCGCGATCAATACGAGACAAAATAACACGCGACCAAATACGAGACAGACAACTCAGAACAATCTTAGCGCTTCCTGCCACCTGTCGCTTTGCAGTGCTTATCACACTTCCTCCACAGCAACTGTAGTCGGAGCATTTTCGAATGCCGCGACCAAACACAAAACAAAACACTAACACGTCGAGGCCAAATACAAGACAGCACAGGCGCGCCACTGCGCACACCATAATTATACCAGACCAACTATCTACCCAGCTCCCAATAAGGCAGCCACTCCCGCAGGGATGCCCAGGAAAATAGGTTTTTCCGCCCCTTAATCTTCCCACCGCCGCGTTCGGCGGGTGCGTAGCGGAAGTGCTGTACAACCCCACTTGCTTGCGACTGCCCCTATGAAAGGACCAGCTGGCAAGTGAGGTCTGCTTCTGCAATACTAGGAGCAAGCGCGGGGTTGCCTTTCTGCAGTCGGCGCGCCTGCCGCGTTGTCAGACCCTACAGCTGACAGTAGAGCACCACTCTAGGCATCCTCTTTTGACCTTTTGTCAGGCTCCATCACCATCACCATTCTAGCCACTGACCTACTTGCCATGGCCTGCTCCCTCGAGTGCCCCCCCGTAGCTCTACCGCCGTCTGCTCTCCTGGTACAAGCGGCCCGCCGCCACCTGCTTGCCCACTTACCACCTGGTCCCGTCATAGCCCCAGTTCGAGTTCTCCAGCCCTCGCCGGACCCCTAGCCGGGTGGCGATCTTGGGACAGAACTTCTCGTAGAACTTGGTCATGCCCTGCCGGATGTCCATCTTGTGGCGGCAGGCGGAGCAGACCAGGGTGGTGATGTTGGCACCACGCGTGCGAACCACGGAGGGGGCGCCCATGTTGATTCTGATTCCTTTCGAAGATAGGTGATAAATTTGAAGATTTGTCCCGTACTTAAACTTATGGTTATGCCGTAAGTAGCTCCTGCTTGATTGCCGACGAGCCGCGTGCGGCTGCCGGGGTAACGCTCGGCTGCTTCACGGTGGCGGCAGTTGATGGCCGCCCCGCGGTGTCGGTGTTTTCCTGGGCTGATGTAGCGACGGGAAATAGGTCCCGCCCAGCGTGGCGACCATAATGATAATCTTAATCTGCACGCAGGAGCTGGAGCATCACAAACTACAAGACGGCCCCGTTAATAGATGAGGTGGAGTCACCTGCTCGTGCTCCTTCACCTTCTTCACTGCAACAGCAACCACGGGACGCGAAGGAGCAATACGAACTCGTCTTCTGCTCGTGCTGACTCCTCGTCAAGTCGTTCAGGTGGAGGCTTGTTCACTTAAATCAAAGCCGCTTTCTTTCTTGGAAGCAACATCATACATCTGCGATTCCGATTATCATTATTCACGTTTTGTCTGGCCTTCCCGCAGGAGACGCAGCCACAAGCACAGGCTTTCATGATCGCACTCCTTACGCCATTCCTCACGTTCTTGTTGACTCGCACTCGCAAAATCTAGCTACAGTTTTCTAATCTATCATACTATCGACGATAGATTCTAGAAGTGCTCGAATTCGTCTTCGTGCACGGGGGGACATTCTTCCGGGTCGAACTCTTCAAAGTGCTCGAATTCTGGCATGCCAATCCCCCACTCCGGCACGTCGGACACAGCGCTCACTGGAATGAGCATCGGATTTGAAGATGAAAATGACGTCCGCCCCCGACGATGACGTCGTAATCGCGTCTTGGAATACATGCGCGACGACCGCGACTGTGCTGAAGATTTTGACGATGATGTGGTGGATGTTGCCGACCCGCTGCTGCTCCTGCCCACCACCTGCTCCTGCACGAGCGCCGATCCTGCGCTATGATCACGCCACTGCGTCGTCGTGTCGTACATCCCTGCTCGTCCCGGCGCGACCCCTGGGAAGCCCACCAGCGGCACGCCGCCCCCCGAAAGGCCAACGACGGGAGCCCGCAGACCTTCCTTCTTTTGCAATTGTTCCACGTCCAGGCCCAGGAAGTTCGTGAGCGAAGTCGTCGTGGTGGTGCTGGTGGTCGTGGCCGCGGCCGTTCCGAGTGCAGATACCGGCTCCAGCAACCGGATCTCGTCCCGGTACCACCTCGGGGCGTCACTCGCGTACAGCACACAGGGGACGCCGGCCAGCAGCGGACTCAGCGCCCCCTCACCCTCGTCCCGCAGAAGGTAACGAGCGTCCATCCGGCAAAGCTCCTCCTTGCTCCTCACCGACTGCTCCGGGTAGCGGTTCCGCGGCGGCTGAAGGGGTGCGGTTCCACTAGTTCCCTCCCCGAACGAGTTGGGGCTCGAATACGAGATTAAGGGTCGGAGGCGTTGCACACACACCGCCCGCATGTTATCGCGCTCCCTCGGCGAGGCCTGCTGGTAGGCGGCAGAACAGAAGTCGGGACGGCAAACCGGCTTCGTCTGTCGCGTCTCCAGGCGGTACTCGCAAAACCCGTCCACGCAGGTGTACTCTTCGCTCGGACAAATCACGGGCTCGCACAACACGTCGGAGTAAGAAGGAGTTGTGCCCTGAGAATCGGCCGTCGAGGAGGTGCTGCGTCGAGCAAGAGCCCCGATGAGTCCCGGTCCCTCCTGCAGCTGGAACATGGGCCGGCGCGAAGTTTCCTGTAGTTGGAACATGGTCGTGGTCCCAGAAGTGGATGTGGATCTACATCTTTCTACATTTTGAGAATAATCGAATCAGAGTACGCTTTCCGTGGACGTGGTTTGCGCTGCTAGGTAGTCTGTGGCCTCTGCGTCCGTCATGCGGCGCACCAATGGCACGCCGCCGTAGCCGTAGTACACCGGGACCCAACCGAGGTCCGTCCTGAGATAAGTCTGCATTGCCGGCGGGTCAATTTCGCTTTCAACATTATCCGACGCCGTCTCGGCAGTCGCCGCACCTGCCGCTGCGTCACTCTCGTTTACGGCGCGCCGCGCCGCCGTCCCAGAAGAGCTCAAGGAGCGTGAAGCGTCAGAAGTTGCACCTTGGTGATATTTTTCTTGCAACAGGGAAAGAACGGATGCGGACGCGGAGTTAGTAGCTGCTGCGGTGCTTAGCGCGTCCGCGACCGCGATCTCGTTTCCGGCAGGCACTAGCGCAGAAGACAGAAGTGAAGGCACCGCGGCCGTCGGCGGGAATACGCCGAAGGTCATCGTTTTGCTGGTGTGTTGAAGCGCCGCCGCCGCAGTTCCGCTTGTGGGAGTGGCAGTGGCACTTTGTTCTTGCTGCTCCCCGGCCTCCTCCACCTGCACCATTGATTCTCCCGGAGCTGCACTTCCCACCTCCATCACGTCCTGCTGCTCGAAGCTCCTTGCTTCCAGCACCTGAAACACCTCGCCGGGGAGGTAGGCGGATTTCCCCTGGTTCGAGTTCACCATGATTTTCACGCCGCAGATGGCCAGCGGGTGGTATTCGTCTTGCAAGTCGCCCCCGACAAAGTTCTCGCTCGGTATCGCCGTTGTCACGAACTCGATTCGCTGCACCTCGCGGTTCACCGAAAACGTCTTCACCAGTTGCTGTGCCTCTCCTGGGGACGAGGTCGCATTACCAGTACCCTCCACTAAGAACTCCACGCCGTCGAGCAGCAGCTTCGCGGTGTCCAGCCCCTCGGGCGCACTGGCGTCGTTCAGGACCAATATCTTGGTGACGAGCTTCGCCCCGTCGCGGATCTCCGCCGACCAACGCTGCGCGGTGTTGTTCTGGTTGTCGGTGCGCGAACAGCCGGCAGTGCTGAACTGCTGCTCGGCGACGTCGGGATCAACTGTACCATCGGGGCCTCCTCCAGACGTCGTCGTCGATGTCGTGATGAAGGTCACTGGGTTGGTCGCCACCGCGAGGACGGGAAGAGCTGAAGCTCCTCCTTCGGAAGGACCGTCCGAAGGCGAAGCTACTACACTCACCGTGCTGCTCTGTTGCACTCGGAGATCCGAGACGCCCAACACCGTCACCGCCGAAGCGTCGCTACCGAGAAAAGGCACCCCGACACTTCGCGCATCCGGCACCCAAAGCCGATCGATTATTGGCGCCCCGACCGGCATCTCCACGTGCGTCTGCGTGGCCAGTGCGGGAGCAGGTGGCGGCGCGCCCACGGCGGCACCCTGTTCTTGCGCCACCTCGCCCGGCACAGCTCCGCCAAATCGACGATGTCCATGGCGATTGCTCTCCTGTTGCAGCAGCGCGGAAGAAGGAGCAGGAACGGCGGCAGCAGGCAGTCCTGTGTTGGATGACGAGCTCATGACGTCTGGAATCACGACGTGACTGTACACCTGGCAGAGGTACGCGGCCGAGTCGGCCGCTCCTCCATCAGTAGTGGCGGTCGTGGTCCAGTCGGTCTGCGCGGCTGCGTCCCGCCGGTTCAACAAGGTGAAGAAGCTCTGTGCTGCTGCTTGAGTGTTGTTAAGCACTGCCTCTCTCACACGCCGCTCTTCCGTGTTTGCTGGGAGAGGCTTCGGAAACACAAGGAGGCCGAAATGCTCCTCCCCTGGCGTCCGATCCATCCAAGCGAAGGCTTGTTCGCTCGCGGCCTGCACACGGTTGCAGGAAGAATTAGTAGGAGCAGAAGCTGCACCAGGGAACAACTCACCTGCTGGTTGTTGTACTGCTGCCGACTCTTTCCACTTCTTGCCCAGCAAATCGGTCACGGACTTGAAGTTGTCGAAGAAAAGCTCCACCGCCGTGGGAATGATCGGCGAGGGCGGTGGCGGCAGGTAGGACATGGAGGCTAAGTTCTCCGCGTGTGCAGCTGCCTCGGTGGCCGCACCTGCTACATCGTCCTCTGTGATGTCCGCGATATCTTTGACAGAAGATGACGAGGAGAGCAGCGAAGGAGCAGGGGCTGCAGTTGCACGTGATCCCGTTGCTGTGGCACTTCCACCTGTAGCGCTAGCGGAGGTTGCTGCAACACTATCACTAGCGGCTGTTGGCACTGCTGGTGGCAACGCTGCCGCGCTACTTCCTGCATCGCCCACCTCGTCACCCGCGCCTTCGCACCGGCCCACCGCCAGGCGCAGTTCGGGCCGGAACAATGACGCAAGCGGTCTTCTTGCTCCTTCCTGATCTTCGTTGGCAGATTCGTCGTGTGCTCCTGGCGGCCCGCCGAACACCGCGACGTCCTCTACCGCCGCCAACAGCGCCACGAACTCCTCGCTGCTGTTGAAGGATAAAGACCCCTGCGGGAACTGCAGACCCGCAGCGTTCGGCGTGTACAGCTCGCGCAGCCGCTCGTACACCGTATCCGTGTCATACTCAGAGCTCATCTCGGGTGCTGTAGTGCTCCTATTGGTCGCCCGCACGTTTGCCTGCAGCAGCAACGCGAGCGCACGACGGATCCTCGCGTCGTCTACAACATCTTCTTCTACATCGACACCTTCGAACAACGCCGGTAGCGATAGGGGTAGCTGCGTGTCGTTCACCACAGTTGCTTCAGCAGAAATCCCGCTTCCTTCTTCTCCTGCCCCCTGTCCTCTCGCATGCCGCAAGAAATCCGCCCAAGCCTTCTTCAGGAAGAACGCCTGGAACAGCTGCAGCGGGAGTTGCAGCTGTTCCAGGGGTTCTTCCTGATGTTCCGATGCGCTCGCCGCCGTGAGCGGATCGCTCTTGCAAATGACGCCCCAGCCGGGCGCCCCCAGCCAGACTTGCGCACCGTGGGGGACAAGACTCGCCAACAGCTCCGGACACCCGTCGCGCTGCGGCTGCTTCTGCTGCACCTCGGTGAGTGAGATGCCGGGGAGAGTAAAAGTTCCATCGGCACTACTCTGGGAATTTTCACCTGCGGAAAGAATCCGCGCAGCAGTGCGAGAAGTCGCCGAAAAAGGAATCAAAGGGTCCTGATCGATGAATTTCAGAGCCGGGACGACGGAGGCGGCGAGGACGAGGAAGACAGCGGCTATGAAAAGCTGCTGCCCCCCCAGCTGGCGGCGCTGCGGCTGGAATCCGGACCGCGGAGTCATTTTTATTGCACCAACTGGAGGACGCACTTTGTTATATATTCTGCTTGTGGCAGCCCAGAGAGTTTGGGTTTGCAATGCTACTCTAACCCTATCAAGATCAAGAACAATTTCAATTTGTAGCATTGCTATGGGTAGTACATGATCCACGACAATGAGAATGACGTACTAACAAGAAAGA
Organism: Amoebophrya sp. AT5.2; assembly: GCA_005223375.1. NCBI lineage: Eukaryota > Dinophyceae > Syndiniales > Amoebophryaceae > Amoebophrya > Amoebophrya sp. AT5.2. Next base: position 7,241 of record RXOD01004960.1, on the reverse strand, counting down.
TGAACGAAAGGAGCTGCGAATTAGGTCAGCAGACCACTCTCGTTCCTTCGCAAGCCCATGCCCACTCAAACCTCAGAGTATTTCTGTTTGCTTCTCGCTCGTGTGAAATCCCAACTCGCTTGAAATATCATTCGCCTTTGGTCAGGTGCATCTTCTGTTAAACGCAAATAACTCAAAAATTCATGAGAGTCAGATCGCCTCCTTGATGGGTCGCGGAAACCAAGAGGTAGATCTTCATCTGCGCAGCGTGGGATACAACGCGGGCGCGAAAAGAAACTTTTGCTTTTCAATTATTTATTCAATGAAGTTAGTGTACAGTTTTGCTCATAGTTAGGCATAAACTTATGCAAATGCAAAAGCAAGCAAAATTGAAGATGCACATTGATGCCCGGAATTGAACTACTCCTGCAGTGGACGAGCGAGGACCAACTACAGCAGTTGATGGACCCCAGAGCTACGCACTGCGAGGATCTCGTCAGTTTTGTACACAAAAAAAACAAGAAGCAAGTGATTCGTTGAGAGTCGAAGTCGATAGAACAAATGTATAGCATCATGGTGAGAGTGACTGTGACGAGCGTGAAGAACGCGGAGCGAACTTTACTACCTCCTCCTACCTACTTCGATTTCGCACATGTCCGAGGAGCCCACGCACAAGAAGGATAGCGCCTCCTGCCTCGCGACGGCCACGGCTCTTCAAAAGTTAGTAAGTTCTACTCTCTCATACAGCCCCGACGCTGACCGCCAAAATAAAAGAAAGATAGGTTTCGGAAATACTTCGAGAATCAACCGACCGCCGGTGAATTCATCTCCAACATGAGTCGCGCCTTGTACTCTCCTCTTCATCTCAGGCACGCGGGCCCACTCCCGTCGGCATCGACATCGCCGCCCATTGTCGTTTTCGTTTATTCACGTGTATTAAACTTGTTGACTTCTTTCGTTCATGATCTCTCCACGTCCACTTTCGCGAGCAGCTGCCCAGGCGTCCAGGATCCTTTGCCCCACGCGCCTGTCGTCCACCTGTAGTTTCGTTTGACTTTGATTCAAGTTGGTGTAGTTCGTGGTGTTAGTTGTTGCTGTCAATGGAATGAGTATGTGAGAAGTTGTAGGCGAGGTACATAGGAACGGTGGAGGACGAGGGGGTCGGGGTGGACAGCGGAGAGTCCTATGATCACGAAGTTTGCATCGTCCATCTAAAGATGCGCTCTGAGTCTGACTCCGACAACCAACCACGCAAGAACCGGCCACGACCAACTATGAATCATGATGGCCGCAACTTGTTGTTGTTTGTTAATTCCAAACCGCCCAGCTACCGATCGCGATTCGAAGGAATCCAATTATTCGAACCCTATTGATTCTAAAGTTTCCAATTTTCACAACGCACGCCATAGATAGCAAGCGCGCCACAACCTGACTCCATTTTGTGGACTTGCTCTCAGCTGCCATGAAAAATGCGCAGACTGGTTGAAGTTTGGCACAGAGCAGGCCCGCTCCGAAACTGCGTAACCTATGTCCAGGAACCGACTTCACCCAGGAAATTTCACGAGTCCGTCCGCGATCCCGTCGCCATCTCGAGTACGGACCCAATCCAAGAACTACCTCAATCCAAAGCCAAGCCCTACCCATTTGAAAATGGTGATCCATCCATTTCAAAATGGTGAGCCATCCATTTCAAAAAGGACAGCCATTCATTCTCAAAAGGACATCCAAGCCGCCATCTTTATGCCATAAAAAACAATTTACTGATTATGAGATGGAGGCTTTGATGGCCATTTGATGGCCAAAAGATGGCCAAGGGATGGCCTTTTTGAATTCTGCCGCCCTCCGCTCCGCTGGACTCGCGTGGACCGAGTCGCGGCCCGCTGCGAAGCGCTCCTGTCCATCTGGACCGGGGACGAACCGGGCCTCGCCTGTAATGCCGGGAGGGAAAGACACCCAACGAAGATCATGCATCCAATGGAGGACATCCGACGGAGACACCCAATGCAGAAAAACACCCACTGATCTCCTCCCCCACGACGCCCTGGACATGCATCCGCAGGCGCACACTAGGTCCGAAGCAGCACTCAAAAAAGCCTACCCGTCAGTGTCCCCTTGGGAGGCACTGTACGACTCGACGGACCCTGCTGAGAGTTGGAGTTCGATTCTCATAATTAATTTTTGAATTGGGTTCGAATTGGTTTCGCTTCCTTGCGTTTTCGTGCCGGCTCCGGCTGGTTCTGAGTTAATTGTTTGACTAGTGACGTGACTACTACAATCTTCAAACAAAATGAAAATTGAAATAAAGTAGATGAAGTAAGTACTTCCTTTTCTTTAGTGTTCCAGGCGTTCTTGGCTGCGAGGAACCGCCCATACACGTCCCTCGCCGCAGCGCTGATTCGCGGAAATTTCCTCGCCAGACCCAGAGCTTCCAAGAATTGCGCCCACCAGGTGGACCGCCGGTTCGATGGTAGTTGTTCTAGTTCTTGTTCTCGTTGTTCTGCAATATCGTTAATATTGGCGGCAAGGTCCTCCTGCACCTGCTCCGTCATCACCTCCTGCAGCTTCTCGTCCGGCGCTTGCCCACGCTGTTCGCCATCGCCCCCCACCAGCTCGGCTCCCACCGGGCTTGGCCGCCAACCTGCGCCGGCAGCTTGTTTGGCTCGTCTGGCATGCTGTAGTCTCCGCTGAGGTCCGGCGCATCTTGTCCGGGGGGTTGCTCTTGCTTCGGTAGGGCGTTGTTCTTGTCGACGTAGTCGCTCAAAATTTTGCTGTACAATTTGTTGGCGTGCATAGATATTGTACGGCGAAAAGGCCCCGGCGCCTGGGGTAAATGAAGCCTTGTTGTAGGCGGGCTGCGGCATGTGCTGCGCCAGCGGCGCGGGGGGAAATTTGCTCGGCGGTCCTCCGCTTAAGCCGGGAAACAGCTTCTTGCTAACCACGTCACGCATGTGTCCTCCGCCTAGCTGCTTGATGGGAATGGCATTGATGCGGTGCATGTGCTCCTGCTGCGTTTGCTTGTTCACCGTGACCGCCAACGCCGTGTGCTTTTTTACGCCGACGAAGCAAAAAACCAGCACGGAAGCGTAAGCGTAGGGCAGGACGAGAGGACGAGGTTTGTTCATCTTGTTGAGTTTCATCCTGAACTTGTTGTTCAGATTGTTCATCCAGGGCATTTGGATCTCGTTGTAGTTGACTTGCTTCTACTTGACGTCGACGCGTCGTCTAGACGAGGGAGACGGAGACTGTGTTCGATAGATGGACCCTCCGATGTCGTGCTTGCAGCGAGCGTATATTAATTTATGTGAGTGACGACAACCGCGCCCGCGACCGCCTCTCAAGAACTCTGACTCGTCAGAGAATCCGCAGAACCGATTGCGATTGGCGGAGCAGCCGCGAACTGCGATTACTCGCCGCACGACCGAACACGACACGGATTTACTTTTCTCAGTTCGCCGCAGCTGCCAGAACTACCGAGGCGAGGCTCTTCTATCTCTGAAAAGCACGACAGATACAAGTTATTTTGGCAGTTACCGAGGACGAGGACCTTCGCCACGAAGCTTTACATTCCAGTGCAAGGCCACCCCCGAGTCCGAATGATCACAAACAACAAAATCAGAATCATTGGACGAGGAGGGACGTATAAACCGACTTCACCTGCTGCTGCTGAAAATAAAAAAGAATCATGACGCACATCTACATTCAACGGGCATGACGATCAGGATCATGTCGCAATCTGCCACCTCTGTTGTTCGTGACGCTTCCTTGCCGCACCACGTCGCGAACCACCACGTTCATATTGCTGCGGCCGCGTTCTTCGTCTTCATGCCGTTTGCTCATGGCGATGCTCTTTGTTTCATCTCGCGTTTATTTTTTTGCTCGATAGAAGAGGCGCAGGGCAGGCGCAGGTGGAGGGCGAGGCCTCCATTATTAGAGATTCCTCGAGTGATTCCCCCACTTGTCCTTGTGAGCTTCGAATGATTGCTCACACGGTTCCAGCAGGAAGACTCCGTTGCTGAGCACGTACAGCGGTGCTTGTGCCGACCCCGCCGAGATGTACGGCGCGCGCGCGAACTTGACCAGTTTGAAGCCCAGCGTTCGCACCAGCACGTGCCGCGCGAACCCCGCCGCCTGCTCCTCAAAGGACCGCGCGTGCGCCTGCCCCCGGTACGCGATCCGCTCGAATTTCGGTTTATTCGGTGCCGCGGTGGTGGTGGTGGTCCCATGACTGCTCCCTCCCGCGTTCCCCTTCGAGCAGCCAATGTGCCCCTCGATCCACTGCTCGAAGGGGAACACGGCCGACAGCAGCAGCCTGCACCCGTGCTCCACGCACAGCTTCCGCATCTCCCGCAGCAGCGTCAGCGGCTGCTGACACCGGTCCAGCACGTTGAAGCACGTTATCAACCGGAGACGCTGGCGGCGGTCCTCGGGGGCGGGACGAGGTGATGAAGAAGAGGGTGTCACTTTCTTCCTGTGCGAGGGAACGGGACCTTCATGCAGTTCGTGCGGAGCGAGAGTATGCGCAGGAGTATGCTCACGCAGCAGCAGCGGCGCTCGCGCTCCGTCCCGGGAATTGCTCCCGCAGCTTTTGTGTTCATCATTTTCCTTCTCCAACAGCAACCCAGAGAGCCACGCGTTCAACTCAGCGTGCTTTGACAGCGAATCGGCCAGGAACACGAGGTCCGCGGTTTTGGTGGACCGGAGGCGCGCCGCCATTTTCGTGGACACCTCGGTGGCGGCGACCTGGCGGAAAAACAGCCGCATCTGCTGGGTGATGTACCCACACCCGGCACCCACATCCAAGACGGCGCCGGTAGGCGGCGTAGGGAGCGCAGCACGACCAGCGGCAGAACGACTAGGTTCACCTTCAGGCCGAGGCCGCGTTCTTGATGAAGACGATCTTGATGAGGACACCGTGGTGGACGCTTCGGCTTCCGAGTAGTTTTCGTTTCCTTTATTGTCGTTCCAATTGTTCCTTCGCGAGTCTAAACCTTCTCCCGCTTCCGCGTCGCTTGCAGCGCTCCGTTCATCTTCTCGATGGACTGCAGATGAAGCAGAACAGCCCGAAGCAGCGCAGGCGCCGGCTTCATCATCGCCGCGTCCGTCTGCTCTCGCGACGGGTACCTGCCCGAGGACTGTTTCCCCCCGTTCTCTCCCAGAACTACCAGGACCAGCTGCTTGATTTTCCGCCGGCCCGACCACTCTCCACCCGCCCTCATCTTCACATTCACTCCCTCCATGATCTTCATCGTCAAAGCCCATCATTTCCCGCATCTGCGCGGTGGAGAGGAGCCACATCTTGCCGGTTCCGAGCAGGCCGTTCACGTCCGTGTTGGACATGAAGGAGCGCAGGAACGAGCGCAGAACGTCGAGCGCCACTCGGTCGAAGCCGCAGCGCCGCTCAAACGCCTGCTCGCAGGTGCGGACGAACTCCGCGGTGTCGCCGTCGAGCGCAAGGTGCACGAACCGGCAACCGTCGATCTCTGGAGTCGTAGGTGTCGTGGGGGTTGGCGTCGTCGCGGTGGTGGGGCTAGCCTTGGCGGGATTGTCGCGGTTGGTGTTGTCGCCTGGTCGTGGATCTGCTGTTGAAGTTGATGTTGATGTTGTCGCCGATGCCGCAGCTCCTCCTGCTGTAACAGCTGCCGTGCATGCGGGGCCGGCGTGTTCGGGCGCAGTAGAATCACTTGGTGATATGCCGCGAATCGCTTTTTGTTCCTTATAAAAATCTCTGCTGCTGCTTCCTCCACCACCCAGGTTCATGTCCGCCGAGGAAATTCTGAAATCGGCCAGCGACAGCACGGCAGAGCTGCTGATCTCCTCGCAGAAATCGGTTTTCGTAGCTCTACTTTCAGTTTCAACTACATCTGGCGGCCGAACTCGGTGGTCTACTCGCTCATGCGCATGATGCTCCCCCGCAAGATCATCCCCTGCGCCGGCACTCCCAGCTGCGCCTGCGTCCGAGTCCGCGCGGTCTATAAATACAACTCCATCATGAACATGTTGATGATCCATCCCGCGTGTTCCTGTTGTTCTTTTGTCAGGTGCTCCATCTACTTCAGCTGCTCGAGCTGGACCTGCTCCTGCAACGGCTGCCGGCGCTTTTGGATCAATCACGCCCGCACCACGGCGAACAAGCGGCACGGAGAAGAAGTAGTCGCGAAAGCAGTGTTCGCAGTAGGCGTACTCCCGGTTCGGATCGAACCGCCGGCGGACGCAATTCGGGCAGGCTTTGGACTTGTTTTTGCTGGTCGTGCTGGAAAAGGACGAAGACGCGGAGCCCCCAACGGCTGCACGGCTGCGATCAACAGCGTCGCGGAGCATGATGTTGCTGCTGCTGCTGGAAATTTATCAAAATTCGACTCACTGATATTTTAGTGGGTGCTCGCCGGCAGCGTTGTAGGACAGCACGACCCATTCATTGATAGATGTTGGGCGTAGTCAGTAGTTCTTACCTCCAAGAAAATAGACGGGCAGGAGGCGCTTGCTGGAATCAATTTTTAATACAGTGCTAGATTTTAGTTCACAATCGATTGTATCGGATAATAAATTCATCAGCCAGAGCCATTCTTGATGTTGATTGTTAGAGGGAGCGCGGAACTACAAGAATAAAGCTGTAGCGTATGCGGAGATCGTGAACGGCGTCGAGATCAAGGAGAACTCGAGATGTTGACCGTCTGATGCTGATCTCAACTGTTTTCACCATGATCCTGATGATCGCCTTCGCCAAGGCCACGATGCGGATGCCTGATACTTATAACTACTGGAGCACCACATCACCAGAGACAGACACTTAATTGCTTAGCACTGCCGGAAGAAATGGCGGTGAACCCGTCTTCTACTATCTTCTCGTTGCGCTTTACAAAATCCTCCCGGTACTTTTTCCAAGCAGCGTCGGTCTTCGCCTCCACCTTTGCCTGTTTCTCCACCTGCTTGGCCTCCGCTTTGTCTTGCTTTTTCTTCTTCGCATTCGGAGGAGCCGCCGCGCCGCTCTCGAGCTCGCCCATGATGGCCGCGATCGCGTGTTCCGGCTTGGGGTTGTACGTCAAAGTGCTTTTGGTGTCGAGACACTTCAGAATCGCCTTCGTATCCGCCTCGACGCCGAGACTGCGCGCCACCTCGGCAGCCTGCGCCGTTGTTAGCCACCCGCGATGGGTGGTACCAGTGACAGAGATTTTCTTTTCGAGCTTTTGATCATCCCGCAAAAATCTGACCACTTCCCGCTCCGGTAGTTTCATGGTGGTAGAGATCTTCTGCGCCGACCACTC
>RXOD01004959.1:0-16876 GCA_005223375.1 Amoebophrya sp. AT5.2 | reverse complement strand
CTGCCGCTGCCACGGAACCATCAGGGGAAGGCAGAACGCGAGCAGCAGCACCCCTTGTCGCCCCCTCGCAAGACACTGGAATAAGCTAACATCGATCTTCTATCAAAGTTGTAGCGGGGGAACGGAACCAAGACCGATCGGAAGCGACAAACTATGGGCGGAGAGTTCTCGTCCTTCCTCTCGGCGGGCGACGTGAGCATGATTGACTTGTTTGAAGTTGAACCGGAGGACGAGGACGCCGGCCCGACCCTCGACCAGGCCGAAAAGGACCGCAGAAGAGCTGTTCGGGAGAGGAAATTCAGGTACTTTTTTTGTGTGTGATTGTGCATTACGTAGACAAGCCACCTTGAAGTGTTCCCGCTCATCTTCATCCCTTCGCCACCACCGCCAGCTTCTTGAGTCCGGAATGTGTGATAGTCAGATTTCCTGTCGTGTCGCGATCTCGTCGCGGACGCGTTCGCCGCGGCGACTCCCATAGTGCCTCTCCTGCGCTTTCGTGAAAAATTAAGGCATAGAAGGATAGTACTACTTTGCCGCGTGTATGCCAATGCCGCCCAGCAATCCTACTTACCACTGCTACCACTACTTACCACGACGAGTCCGATGTTAGTATGCGGCGCAACTACATTTTCTCGACACCGACGTTTCGCCTGATCAGGAAAATCGCCGACGAGATGATCGGTTCTGACGCCCACACAGACTTCCACCTGCCCTATTGCAAGACGGTGCGAGGACGGCGCGCTATGCGGCTTACGAAATCGTCGACCTCTTCATCGGGTTGTTCCGCGGAGGGCGAAATGCAAAGGACCTTGGCCTCGGGTGCGCGCACCGGAGGCTCCTTGCGGGACCAGCCTGCTGCGTCGAGCACGGGCGCTCCGGGAGATTCCCCGGGCGGCAGCGGAACGGCCGAGGGCGGCGAAACCCTGGTTGACGTGTTCCATGAAGTAGTAACCGGGCCGTCCGGGAAGCGGCGAAGCAGCGGAGCGAGCGGTGGCGGAAGCGGCGGCGGCATAAAGAGGCTGGGCGGCACAGCGAGCGTGCGCCACGTAGGCTCGTCCACCGGCGGTGGGGTCAGCGGCGGCAGCCCGGCGGCACCACTGTCCCGAACCTCAAGCAACCAGCCGCTGGGGAAACAAGCGAAAAAGAGCAAGTTCACCGACAACGGCGCGTCGGTGTCGGCATCCGCAGGAGGCGCAGCTGGGCTAAGATTGCAGGTGCACCGTCGTGGTTCCGCGGCTACCGCCGGCTCAGAACAAGAGGAGGAGGACGAGCTCCAGTTGTCTCGCGGCCCAGCACGTGGCGCAACTACAAGCAGTGTTGGTAGTGCGAGCAGCAGGGTCGTGGAGGGGGAAACGGAAAACGAAAGTGAAAAAGATTCCGCAGAAGTAGACACCGAGGTGGAGGTAGAAGTAGAGAAGCGCGGAGTGCCGATCCGCTTCTTCACGGAGCACGAGGCGCTCCGCTGGGAATGGCAGGAGAACGGGGAAGTGCGCTACGCGAACCTCATTGGTGTCGCCGGCGGCAGAACGAGCGGCACAGGCTGGGGCGGGGTCGGCTCCGTGGTCGATAGCGGTGTGGGTGCGCTCTCGGGTTGGCTCGCGGGAAGGTCCTGACGAGGTCACGGTCAAAAACTCGTCAGAAGACCCTGCTCCTGATTGATAAAGATACAATATATCCTGCTGAAGATAATTGTGATCAGTGCGACACCGACAGAAGGGACAACATGAAGTAAAAAAAGGTGCGGTGCACGACCATCGGCAATTTCTCGATCTTGCGGAGGCAGGAACTTCGTTCGAGAAACCAAGGCAGCCCAAACGAACCTATGACCTGTATGGCCACTAGGCAACGCACGATCTCGCTGCACCTATGGGGATGAAAAGACCGCGAAAAGAAAGGGTCCGCACTTGCAAGCTTGCAGGTACAAGAGAGGAAGTTCGTACTCTCGCGCGCCGGATTCTTTGGCTTTCGGTGTCCGCTGAGCTTGTTTCGTTGGCTCTCGGAGATCGGACCCCTCGGCGCGTTCTCTCGGTGGCGTCCGATGTTTCCATGATCAATGATCTTGCTTTCTCGTGGTAGTCACGTCAAGTGCCACATCAGCATCACGTTCACGTTAAGCAAGGAGGTCGACGTCTAGAAAATGAAAATTGGCTCTGCAGGAAGGTCGTGTTTTTTCACCTGTCACTCAGCGTCGAGTAAGTACTCACTCAGGATTGTGAACTCAAGCCACCCACCAGCTAGAAGTGTGATATGTGTCGTCGGCAACGAGTTGGTGGTTGTAATCCCATGATTCCCGCCTTCGCGGCCACTCTATCTCTCGTCTTTCTTGTTCCCTTCAGGCTAGATTTCGAATATTCGCACTAGACATTCGTTGATTTGCTCTTTCTTTGAGGATTCTTGACGACGAGATCGACTAGCTGCTACTCGAGCAAGAGCACAGAAATGACTGCTGTTCCCGGCGCGGCATTGAAGCGGCCAGCTGCAGCTGGGCCTCCGGCGGCTTTCGCCGGCAGCGAACCAGCATTGAAGCAGCAAAAACCGAGCTCCTCCGCTTTGCAACAGCGTGATGCAACGGAGACGTCAAGCGACAAAACACCGTGCTGGCGGTCGGTGTATCACGACACGTGCCACATCTGGGAAGGCGAGGACGTTTTGAGTCTCAGGACCACGACGAAAGACGAAAACGTGTTGAAGAACGGCCGGAAGGATGATCTTGTTGAACACAAAATCGCCGCATTCGATCTGGATTCTACGCTGATCAAGACGAAATCTGGCAAGACCTTTCCGAAGGACAGGGCCGACTGGCAGTGGTGGTCTTTGAACGTGACGAAGAAGCTGAATCAACTCTCTGAGGACGGCTTTTTGCTTTGGATTTTCACGAACCAGAAGAACCTCGTCGGGAGGAGACTCGAAGACTGGCAGTGGAAAATCGCGCAGATCCTCGCCCAGCTCAAAATGGAGACGCGGCGGAGGGTGGCAGTCGTGTGCGCGGCAGCGGACAACGCTTACCGGAAGCCGGGCGTGAAGGGCTGGGAGACGGCGGTCGGGGGAGATCGGATCAGCGTCGATTTGGAACAGTCGTTTTACGTCGGCGACGCCGCGGGTCGTCCGGAGCGCCCGGCGCTGGGACGCAAGAAGGACTTTTCGAGCTCCGACTACAAGTTCGCGCTCAACCTCCGGCTCCCGTTCCAGACTCCCGAGGCGTACTTCCTGGGCGAGAAGGACACGCACTTGTACTCGTTTGGGAACAACGGATTCGATCCGAGGAAGGTTTTCGCGCCGACTCTCACTCAAGAACAGCGGGTGGCGGCGCTCCGGGACAGGCTGCAAGTGCGTGGCGCCGCAACTTCTTCTAGTTCCAGCTCGGCGGTCGAGGTTCCGGAGGATGGAAGCAATCAGGGCGTCGAGCTCGTGCTGCTGATCGGGCCGCCGGGCGCAGGGAAATCCACGCTCGCGAACCGGATCTTCCGCGGGTATGAGTACGTAAACCAGGACACTCTGAAGTCCAAAGAGGCCTGTCTAGCGAGGTGCAAAGCAGCGCTGCTGGGAAGTGGGGAAACTACCGGAGGAGCGGGGAGGAGAGGGGGGAAGAATGTCATCGTTGACAACCAGAACCGAGACGTGGCGACGCGGAGAGCCTACCACGATCTGGTGCGCGAATTGAACCTGAACCGCGGAGAAGGGGAAGTTGCCTCATCTGCTGGAGGCAGCGGTCGTGGTGGGATCATAACGCTGCGAGCGATCCTCCTGGATGTGCCGAAGGAGTACGCTTTGCACCTGAATCTGGTACGGGCGCGGAGGAAGGAAAAGGTGATACCCGATGCTGTGATTCACTCGTTCTACAAGCATGTGGAGAAGCCATCCCCCCAGGAGTTCGGCGGGCAGGGTGGTGTGGGGGGCGGGGTGTTGGAATACAAGATTGTGGAGGAGGGGTTTGTGTGGCTGGGCGACGAAGATGGGGACGAAGCGAGGGAGAAACAAAAGATGCTCGCGATGTTTCACTGAATTGCAAGAAGTAGACAAGCCCGAAATGAACGCACTGGGTCGGTGCGAACGAAATGAAAATCGACTCATCTACTTCTCGTAGTGCCATCTTCTTGCCGCTGAGAAAACCGCCAAGCTGGGCGTGTTTGGGGTACAGTTTGCATTTTGGAGGTTGTTCTGCGTCAGTGATGTTGACTTCAGCTCTTGCAGACAGATTCAGATTGATTATCACGCCTTCTTGTGCTAGTGGTCACATGTGACCGACTACATTGTCGGCCGTGAAATAAAGATTTCCTAACTGAACAAAGTTTCGTGCGCGTGCGCCTGCCCGTACGTGCTCGGATCTCTCGATCTGCCTCGGCGTGCAGCACGCGCCCGATCATTCGGCCTATATTTCGGCGACGGCGTTTATTTTTTTTTTCTAGTGACTTTTTACAAACGGTCACAGAGATCCACTGTAGTTGCGTTGAAGTCGAAGTAAGTTTTAGTTTTTCAGATGGATGAAGAACACGAAAGGAAATAATACAAATCCCGCGATTCACTTTAGGATAGCTTCGCGCCGTTTGCACACTCGCCAAACTAGAGCCAACATTCTGTGACTTTTATTGCTGGCGTAGTCGAACGTAGTTCATTCCTACTCGCGAGACGAGAGGAGTACTTATTATAGGCTCCAGCGGGCCCAGACTCTGTGGCAGTGGCGCAAGGAAGTTCCCAAAGTGTGAAATACCTAACGATAAAACTTGCGAAACTCGAAACTCCTCACTTCGGTCGGAGTGACGAGTCGGGTTCCAGAAAGGAATCAATCTTCTTCAGAAAACCACAAAATGTGGCCGGGGCCCGCCCGTGCGCGTCCCGGCACCAGACGTGCGGCAACGTGCACACTCTGGGCCGCCACGCTGACGATCTTGATGAATGTCGCGGTACTGGTCCCATTGAGAGACGAGTCACTTTTCGTGTTAGCTAGCGACAACAGAGGTGGCGACCGCCCGAACGACCAAAGTGGCAACGAAAACACCCGCAGGACCCAGCAACATCGTCGTACAACCGGTTCTTTGCTCGAGCAACAGCAACACGATGAGCAGCCAAATGCGCGCGGCAGTAGTAGATCTGCAACGCCTGCTTTCACTCCCAACGCGCGCGGCAACAGCCCCGCCTCGGCGGGTAACCCCTTTTTAGCGCGTTCTACTTCCACCGGAGGTGGAGGTGGGGGCTCGACTGCAGCAGGAGGTTCTCGTCCGTCCTCCCGTTCCCGCAGTCGCGCCAACTCCGGCGACGACCTCCGTGCTCCTGCCTTCGACAGCTACCCGTCTCTGAACGCGCCGCTCGGATACGACTCCCGCGGCGCGCCGGTCCCCGTGCCGATCGACCCTGCGACGCATCAGCCGATCGTCGCGGGAGACATGCAGGGGGTGTCGCGGCTTCCGATGAGCCTCGTGCTCGGCGACAAACTGTTGCAAAAGACGAACCAAGACCACTTTCCGCACAGCACGCAGGAAGTCAGCACGGAAAAGGAATTGGCAGACGCAGAACTGGTGGTGGTGTACTTCTCGGCACACTGGTGCCCGCCGTGCAGAGGGTACTTTTTTTCCCACTTGACTCCTGGAATATTTATAATCTCAATCATACAAAAATCATAGAGCAGTCGAGTACTATAGGCAAGTGCCATGGTGGTGGTCAAAAATCGCGGTGCAAGTGATCATCGACACCAGGTAGGTGCCCGTAGTCTCCAAAGGAACCCATCAGCTTTTTTTCCGTTTTAGTTAGCGGTGTAGCTTCGTTTGCCCGTGGCGTCGCCACAGTTGCCTGTTTAGTTAGTGCTGGAGTGGCTCTCTCCTCTGGGACGGTACCCCAAAGGAGAGCTGCGTCGTGGGTGACCTTTCTAAACCAGCTTATAGGGGTAGGCTCGAACGGACAAAAAAAAAGAAGCATATGGAAAGATTAAGCACGTCCGAACTAAAATAGGCTATATCGGGCTTCAATTTGAAATTCAATCGGATGCGCTTGCGCCACCTCAGTTGGCAAAAAATCTTGTATCACAATAAAGCAGCTTCAACTAGTACGTGAACCCGCACAGGTTTACCCCCCTCCTGATCGAGAAGCACAAGCGGGCGGAGCGCATGAGGAAATCCGTGAAGTTTGTCTTCGTCTCCCTCGACAAGTCGCAGGACCAGTTCAACGAGTACTGCGGCCTGATGCCCTGGTACGCCGTCCCTTACAACGCCGCCAAGCAGCGCTCGCAGGTGCTCATGCAGCAGCTGGGGATTCGGGGCATTCCCGCGGTGGTGTTGTACTGGAAGAACCAGGCCATGCCGGACACGAACGGTCGTGAGAAGTTGATGTCGCCGGACTTTTTCCTAAACCACGTCCCCATGGCCGACGCGGCCCCGCGCCCACTTCCTGGCGGGCTCTTGGCAATGGGCGGCAGCGTGGGGGGCGCGGGGGGACATTCGACTTCCACCATCGGGCTGTTTGGCGGGGCAACTGCAAGCGGTTTGGCGAGCGCGTCTTCTACCTCTGCCGGCGTGACGGTGACGAGTGGTTCCGCGATTTCGGCGTTGCGGCAGACGGAGACGATTGAAGCGACCGTCGTCCTGCCCGACGGAAGCGAAAACCAAGAGCTGGAAATCGAGCTCGACCCGACGGCGACGGAACTAATGGCGAAGGAAACCTTCCAATTTCAGCTGTACTCAGTAACGAACATCGAGCCCGAAGCGCAACGAGTTTTCGTCGACGGCATGGAAAACGTGGACCCCGGTCTGCACCAGTTCAGCAAATTCTTCACCGACCTGTGGCGAGAGTTCGGGCCGGGTGGAGGCTCGTCTTCTTCTGGCAGCGGCCCCGCGGCCGCGGCCACCAGCGCGGGGACGATGGCGACGGACGTCTCGTGGACGAATATTCCAGTTCCCGGTTCGGGAAGTACAGCTAGTACCCCCTCCAAAAAGAAGCTGAAGATTTACGTGCTCGGGAACATGTCGGGCGAGGCGGACGACCCGTTCCGTTTCCAAGCGCGGTCCGACCAGTCCGGCAGGAGCGCACAGCAGCGGAAGGACGCGGAGAACTTCACCAAAGCGAAGGCGGCAGGCGCGAGCCACAACTGGCAGCGCATCTACGGCGACGCGCTGAAGGTGCGAAACTACGAAGACAGGGAGCTGCAGACCGCCTGCTTGATGCACATCCCGGTGCCGCGCCTCTTCGAGGCCGCCAAGGCGCGCGTCGCGGAAGCGGGACAGAGCTTTGACTACGCGTTCCTCGACGTGCTCGTGAAATGGTACGCAGTGTAAATTGATACATACACTCACAGCGTTTTCGAGCTTCTTCTATGATGGACTGATGAGTTGCCACCTCTCATCACTCCGTCGCTCAGGTTCAAGTCCGAGTTTATGTCGTGGCCGGCCGACTCCCCCGCGTCCGTTCACGCGGAAAATAGCAAGTGCAGCATGGTGCGCAATTCCGCGTCCACGGAGTACGAGCAGATTTTCGGCTCCCACAGCGCGCACGTGTACCGGTGCGAAAAGACCGGAAAGGAGCAGCGTTTTCCAAGGTACAACAACGTTTTCAAGCTGTTGGAGACGCGCTGCGGCCGCTGCGGAGAGTGGGCGAACGTGTTCTCGGCGATGCTGCGTGCAGTGGGCTACGAGACCAGGTTCATCGCGGACACAACCGACCACGTCTGGTGCGAAGCCTTCCTACCCTCGAAGGAGGAGACAGGGGAAGTGGGCTGGGTGCACGTCGACAGCTGCGAAGCCACGGTCGACGCGCCACTGCTCTACGAGGCGGGTACTTGTTCAGTACATTTTGGAGAGCACAAGTAGCGTCTATCAGTTTTCGTAAGAAAGTAGACCAGTTTACTGTTAGAATCGAAGTGAAGTAGTAGAAGTCGTGGAATACGAACAACAAAGGAATTTCAATTTCATGATAAGTATGGTTTGCGATCGTGTTCATGGTGAACAATTGCACGAACCAGGTTGGGGCAAGGATTTGCAGTACATCTTCGGGTACGCGCGCGACCACTGCCTCGACGTGACCAAGCGGTACACGAAGAAGCCTTTGAGCCTACTACAGCGGAACATCTACCCCAGTGAGCAGGAGGTGAAGAACGTTTTCACCATCTGTATGGAGCCGGACCAGCGATGGTAAGTGGGTAAGTGGGTATAGTGGTATGGGTGAAAATTTTTTGGGGGGGGGGCTCTACGGGGGTTCGTTTGGCTACGTCCGGTGTTGAAGAGGCCCGTCCGCAGGAACAGCCAGCGGCGGCCTCTCGCGGTCGGCAGGACTGGCACTCCGGCACCCTCTGACGGCAAATCGCGACCCTAGGTGCCCCCTGCTGCCCTGCTCTCCAGTTCGATGTGTCGCCATTCTACCCAGTGGCCTAGCCTTTCCCCTACCACTTCACTCTAGTGCCTCCCCATGGCGATGGCTCATCTGCTCCCAACGAGGACGCCAGGCGCTTCGCGCCGGGCGGTTCAGAGCGCCATAACGCAATCACCACCAACGGTCACTCGCCATTCAAATGGCAACGCATTACCTATCACTTACTTACACTAACCCCTCACTTACCATCTGGCCCGACCATAATCTGTCGGCTACACGTCGAGGAATGCGATCTGGATGTCTGCGTACCTGAGCGCACCCCCGAGGCGGACCAGGACCGCGAGTGTCGGAGGAGGTTGCTCGAGACGAGACGGGAGAGGGAGCAGAAGTTTCTGGACGATTGCGTCGTCGAGTACAATAAGGGCGAGGTCGACCAGAAGAACCTGAACGCACGCGAGTCGGGGGACGTGGAGTGGCGGCGGCAACGAGGCGACCTGGGCAGAACCAACTTCGGAAAAAGCCACGCAGACACAAAGTCGTTTCAGGACGAAGAACAGGAAAAAGAAGTCGAAAAAGTGGTGGTGTGGGACGGGCAGTTCTGCCACGGTTTGCAGGTATTATAGATCGCAGTTTGTGGCGCTGTGACCACTATGGATGCGAGCAGCCTCATTCATTCGATTTTCGGCTCATTCATTCTTTCGATTCCGAAAACCCAACCAGCTCATCTTTCGCGACATTCCTGTTTCCAAGCACCCGCCGCGTTGGAGCGGCGAATCGAAGGACTGCTCGCGCAAGGAGATCGTTCTGCAACCCGGCGAGAAGATAACCAAGGTCTGCGGCCGCGCGGGAGACATCATTGATCATCTCGAGATTGCCACCGACAAGGGCCAGACCGTAACCGCCGGATCCTCCACCGGCGGCGCCTATTTCTGCTCCGACAGCGGCGCGGACGTCTGCGGCTTGTACGGGGGCTATGGTGGTCATCTGCACAACATTGGCTTCATCTACCGCAAGGCCGCAGTGGGTGGCGGCGCGGGGGCCGGCGGCTGTTCCTCGTCCGGGGGGACGACAAGTGCAGCAGCTGCGAGCAGTGGGGGAGTTGAAAATGAAGCCGCAGCGCCTTCCAACAATACCTCCTCCGCGACCTCCACCTCCGACAACAAGCCCGGAAACGTCGTCTGCGTCGACGGGGTGTGTCGGTTCGAGCCGAAGGAACGTGTGGCACCAGCTGCAGCTGCACCAGCTCCAGCGTCGCCACCGACGACAGAAGAGAGCAAAGCCGCCATGCAAGCTCGAATAAAAGTGTTGTTCGACCAGTACGTCAAAGACGGCAAAGCCCCGAATGAGGCTGCGGCGTTGGCCTTGAGGGATGTGGGGCGGGAACGGCAGGACAAATGAGCGGTGGGTGAGGACATTCCGGGGAGACTACTGCACCTGCAGCGGCTGCTGGTGGTGCGCGGTCAGGGTTTTGTAAAAAAGTTTTTGAGTTTGACTGCTACTATTTTTTGACTCTATTGAGATGGGCGCGGATGGGGCCTGTGGCAAGAGACCGCGACAGAACCGAAACGCGACAACTCTTGGTCGTCTGCTTCTGCTCTTAGCGGAGCGCTTCCAAGAAAGCTAGCTGGCCAGATGCCGTTTGCTTTTTCTTGCTACAGATGAAGAACTACCAACGTTTCTGGAAGGAGACTCTGATATGATCGCAAACCTTATACTTGTGTGTTCCCTGCGTGCTCCAAAAATTTAAAAAGAAAGATCACGACTGCCATGATCCTCCGCGTCAGGCAATCCGTCGCACACGATCCTCACGATCACGAAGCCCCGGCTGCAGCGCCAATCTTTAGCCCTAGGAACCCTCAATGAATCTTCGCGAAAATAACACCCGACAGGTTGGAAAGTAGCTGACACCACTGTGGGTACACTCTAGCCAAGGGACACACTTCACTCCCGCAGAGTTAACTTCCACCTTTCTTTAGTTCCTAGCTGGTTCTAACCTCTACCCTTTGTTTTCCACCAACTTTATTTGCCGTCTCTACGTTTACTTCCCCTCGAAACTGCAGAAGCAAGTGCGATTAGTACAACTACGTCCTATAAACCGTACTGTTTCGTCGTTGTGTCGAGAGTCCAAGCCTTGCTAATAAGTGGAAAATAAGCGGCGCCGGCGCGTGAAAAATCGACCTTGTCGTTGATGCTGCTGGTAGGTCGTGCGACATCTGCAAAATAAACTGCCACCACCTGACCGCGACTACCTTTACCTATTCAACACTCACTGACTAAGATCTCGAAAAAACTTACGCGAGTAGGAGTACCTCGCTAAGAGCACAATAGGACATGATCACTCGCGCTTGAAGAGGATTTGGATTTCTTGCTGAAGCTGATACATGCAGTCACGGCCATTCACATCTTTTCTTGTTCAATTTTTTCGACATCCATGAGGCATGATTCGTAACACTAACAATTGGTAGACCCGGCCGAGTTCCTCGCATGACACACAATTTATTACACACACCAACATTATTCAATCTCTTGTAACCGCGAAAAATTGAAATTCCGCATGATTCTTCCGGCACTATTTTTTACACGATATCCATATCAAACATAGGACATTTTTACTTCTCGGTATCAGTTCGTTGCACCCTGCCTTTACCACAACCGTAGACAGAGGCAGAGCACCCCTAACTTGTACCGCCTCGACGTATTCAACATGTTCGCTGACATGGGGTACGAGACCTTCTCTTCTCTTGCCGGCGGGCGGTTCTGAATATGTTCCGGGGTTTGCTCTCTTTCTACCTAGTTCCACAAGTAGCTACTCACGGTCAGCGATATCTCTCTGTACAATTTTTCTTCTAAAGATAAAGGACCGACGACGTGAAGGTGTGAACGACGTAAGTACGCAGGCGAACGAGTTACTTTCGGTTCCGGCTAAGGTCCGCTATCAGCCGGCGCCGTTCGGGACTCGGACGCATTAGTTCTTGTGTCTACGCCTTCTAGAGTAGCACTTGCTCTTCGATCCGAGCAAACAACTTTGCCGCAAGCAAAACGTATTTAATTTAGGCAACTAGCACTGCCACTGCCTAGAAGGAGAGCTTCTGACTCTGAGAAGGCTTCACGCATTGCAGAAGCAGCAGCGAAATTAATCGGTTCGGAATAGAATCGCCGCTTCCTCCTGGAATAAAGATGGAATCTGTGTCTCCTCAGGAGTCGCGCGGCGGCCGGGGGCGTGCGGGAGTCCAGCTCCCGCAAACCCCGCGTGAAGATGGTAAGAGCAACCAGCTGAGCTGCAGCAGTGCCGCGCTGGATGCTATTGACGAGCAGCAGAAGAAGATTTTGATGACGCCGGCCTGCAACTCGTCTTCTGGCGGACTCGCGGCTGGAGCCCGTACGACCGGAAAATCCTCGCTGCTGCAGTCCATGAACGCCCTGCGCGCAACTTCCGCTTCCTTGCACAACAAGAGCCCCCGCGGCAGCCAGAGTCCCTCTGACATCAGCAGCCTCGACGAACGCGAACTACGCGAGATCTCGCCCGGGGGCCACCTTATCGACGGTCGTCGTGGAGCACTCAATTACTCCGGGGGAGCCAGTTGCGATCTCCAGGATCTGGGCGACGTTTCCCCGTCGTTCGGCGGCGGGCTAACGAGCAAATCACAGAAGAGCAAGTCCGCGCACTGGCCCGCAGAGTCGCGGGAACTCACCGAAGAGAAGCAGCTGCCATTGGAACAAGGGGACGAGGAGGAACGGACGCCGGCCTGGGGCGCGCGCGATGCGGGCGCCTGTCGCGAGCGGAAGTCGTCGCGGCGCTCTCAGGCGACGTCGGCGAGTCTGCAGATCTGCGAAGGACTCCTTGGGGAAGATTCTTGCACCAAGAGCGTCGAGGTCGAACTTCGGATTCCGGACCTGGAAGTGCAAGGCGAGCGGAATTGTGCAGCGGATGAGGTAGAGCAGCCTTCCGACGTCGTGAACTACCCGGCTCCTGCTACGCCCCGCGACGCCCACAGCACGCCGAGTGCGGGGCGTCAGGGGCACGTCCCGCCGCCGGATAACTGTAAGCTGCATAAGCAAAGTATTAAGTGCAGCCAGGATTACAACCCGCCAACCCTGGAGGAGGAGTTCGTGGCTCCCGTGTCCGACCCCGGGGAGGGGATCGCGCCCGCCGCCGCGGGAACCTCCTCCGGGATCAGCAGCAACGCAGCGGCCGCTGCCGCCGCGGGGGTGCTGGGTAACGTGCTGGAAGGAATCCTCGGCAATATGATCGGCAGCAGCGGAGAAGAAGCCGCCGGACAGGGAGCGGGGACGATGGGCCACAAGATGAACAAAAAAGGAATCACAACCTGCATTTCCACACAGAGACTCCCGCCCGGGATCGAGGAAGGCGCGGTCGCAGAACGGGGAGCCAGTGGAGAGAGGTACCCTCATTCACAGATGAAACGGTGTTTTTTTCCCTCTTCTTTCATAAAGCTCATATAGCTAAATCACTACTTTCTAAATACAACCTTGATAATTTATATATGTGATTGTGAACTTTACAGCTCGGACGCAAAGGCTGTGCCGGCGAATGTGCCGCCGACCTGCCCGCCACGCGACAGGAACATTCAACAGGGAGTTTCGGTGGAGCGGACGCCGCACCTCTTCAATGAAGTACGCGAGCATGGGAGCCAGATTCTTGTGCAACTCTCGCGGGACTCGTACTGATTTGGGATGTTTGTTTGACTTTGAACACGCATTTTTTGTTTTCCACAAGTACAACTGACTGTGGCTTGCGTGGCTGTTGTAATTGGTTGGCTTCGCTTTCGACGCACTATGATGAGCTTCAATATCATAAAGATCCAAGAATTCCAACTGAGCCCTTGGGCGCAGAGGAGAACCACTCCATTCCACTTTTCTCTGAGGACAACAAAATTTTTCGTGATCGTGATTCGCATTCGGCTAGCAACGAATGCGAACTTTCTTCTTCGTCACCATGATGATTTTCCCTAACCATAGAATACTTGCACTGATGGCTCAGTGACGAGAACTCAACGCATGCACCATCAATCTGAGACATTGTGGTTCTAATTGTGTTTAAGTTCTTCGGCGGTTGCGTTGAAAAGCAAGAGACTGCCAATATATAAATACATGATGATCCTCCTCAACCATAGAATACTTGCACTGAGCAGGCTTTGCCTCAGGTGACGAGAATTCAACCCATGCATCACCAATCTGAGGAATGAGCAATATGGCTATGGCATACACCTTTTCGACTTCCTTGTTGATGAATCCCGGGAGCGAAAACCTCGATCCAATCATTGAAATGAATGTGAATCGAACACGATCAGCGTGCATGCGCAGCGGGTGATGGACTTGATCGACTGGGTGGGGCTTGCGGAGCACGGTCAGGAGGAGGGTTTGAAGAAGCGGCAGATGATTACGCCCGCGCTGATCGACGACTGTTTGCGGCTGTGCTTCGATGCTTCCGGCAACTACGTGATGCAGAAGCTGCTCGACACCGGCTGCCAGCGCGAGCGCGAGGCCGTCGCCATGAAGATTTTGACCGCCAAGGTGACCGCCCACTGGACGGATATCAACTGCGGCATGCTCACGGCGAAAGACAAAGACAACAAGCCGGGAAGCGGGCAGCACGCGGGCAACAACGGCGGTGGTCCGCACGGGGCGTACACGCATGACTCCGCGATGCACAACGCGGCCATGCAACAGTACTACTCGCAGGGCTACTACGACGCCTACGGCTACTACCACCCGGGCACGACGATGTCGGCGGCGCGGGGCTACGCGGCCTTCGTGGCGACGCAGCATGTTCCGCCGCAGAATCTGGCAGATGGAAACGGTGGTCAGATGGCGCACCAGGGCAAAGGTGGTCAGATGGACACAAAGAACCCGAAGAGGAACTCGATTCTGGTGGACAACAAGGTGCTGGAGCTGGCGCTGGACAAGTACGCGTGCCGTCCGCTGCAGACGCTGATCGGGTGCTGCTGCGAGGCCACGGTGATGCAGATCGCGCAGGCGTTGACGGACCGGGTGGTGGAGCTGTCCATCGACCAGAACGGAAACCACGTGCTGCAGCGGGTGTTCCAGCACTCCGCCGAGGCCACCAACAAGCTCCTGCAGGGCTACGCGGGGCGGGTCGCCGAGGTCGGGCAGCACGTGTACGGCTGCCGCGTGCTACAACGGCTCATCGAGCTGCACGGCGTGCAGCACTGCCTCCGCGACGAGATCGCGCGGGAGTTGGGCACGCTGTGCTGCGACAAGTACGGCAACTACGTGGTGCAGTTCTTCGTGGCGTTCTCGGAGCGCTCGAACGTGCTCATGGAGAGCGTCCGCGCAACCTGCCTGCGGAACCTGCTCAAGTTCTGCACGCACAAGTTTGCGTCCAACATTCTGGAGAAAACGTTGTTGGTGAGCAGCGTGCAGTTCCGGATCCAGGTGCTGGAGCGGATCCAGGAGAGCGGAAAGCTGCTCCCCATCACCTTGGACATGTACGGGAACTACATCATCCAGACGCTGCTGCACCACATCCCGCGGAAGCAGCCCTGCCTGCGGGGACTGATGCGGAACCTGTTGCTGAACCTGCCGAAGATCGAGCGGTCGCCCTTCGGGCGCCACATCGTGTTCGCGCTGCGGGAGCACGACTTCATCACGCCGGAGACCTACGAAACCTACGAAAAACTCTACGCCCAGCAGGTGGCAAACCGAAAGCGAGAAGTCCGCGAGGAGAAGCGGGCCCAGGGCAAGGGCGAGCGAAAGAATAACCACGCCGGGGTACAAGGACAGGGGGGAGACGGTGAGGGCGCGTCCGGAAAGGCTGGGACGAACCCGAGCCACGGAAATGCCACTGCGGACGGACACAAGAACGTGGCGCCCGTGGACAAGGGGGACGACTCAGCGTGTCCCTCTGGCCGAGGAACACGCGGGGGCGGAGCTGCTGAGGCTGACCACGGGAAGGGGTCGTCTCCTTCTGCCGACACGGAAGAGGACACCGCCGCCGAAGCCGATCGTGAATCATGGCACCCGACGCGGTGTGGAGAGCGCGACGACGAGCAGGAGGGGAACGGCAAATGGAACAAAGGCCAGAACAAGACGGGCGACCCGTATCTGGACCACGTGTACTCCACGGAGGAACTGCTTCGGCCGCTAGGCGGTGCGGGAAAGGCGGGCGATCGTGGCGAGCCTGCGACTTCCGGAGGCGGGGGGAAGAGCAGGAGCACACAGAAGGGGCAGTTCAACGCGCACATCAACTACGGGGGCGGCAACATTCGCGGCAACTACCGCCCGCGGCAAAGTCCAAATCAGAATCAGAATCAGTGGAACGGTGCTGGAGGCAATCCGGGCGCGGGCAACTACGCCGGCGGAAACGGCGGAGGAGGTGGCGCTGGCAGGTATAATGCTGCCCAAGATAGCAGCCACCCGAGTCATGCCGCCGGCAGCCACGGAGGCGGGGGCAGCGGCTACCCCGCGGCCCACGGCGGAAATAATCTCGCGACTAACTACGGCCAACGCCAACATCGGACTGACCGCAGCTACGCAGGAGCAGGCGCCGGAGGGGTGGCTGGGGGCGGTGCCAACATGAACTCCGCGGGGCGCCACCTCATGCATCAGCCGTTCCATTCCTCTGACGGGAGTGGGGTGACTGGCAGCGGCTTCGGAGGCCAGACAGCTGGAGTGTATCACGGAGGCGGCCATCAACATCAGGGCGGGCATCAGAGTAACACTGCCTTTGTGGCGGGTAGTTCCACTTCGCACTACCCGAGTGACTCCTACGCGAACCTAGCGTTGGCGGGAGGGCCTCAGACACATCATGGCCTCAACCAACCGTACGGACCGGGTGCCCACGGCAGCAGCTCGCATCAATTCGCGTGGAACGCCGCAGCCAACGCCAAGCGGCACCAGGCCGCCGCGGCAGCTGCCACTTTGGCCGCGTCCGGTCTGACTCCGAGCCAGGTGTCCGCGATTCTCCACCTCAATGCAGGAGGCGCTGCAGGCGCGACCGCGACCGCAGTAGAGCCTTATCATGGCGGGGGCCACCCGGGGGCTTCGTCCATGTTGAACCTCTCGACGGGTAGTTGTTCCTTCCCTGGAGATGGTGGCTGCAACAATCAGAACCACGGCACTGCCGCTTCTGCGTCCGCGCTGGCTGCTGCCGTAGTACAGCAGTCGGCGCAGTTGAAGCTGCAGGTATCGGCGCAAGTTGCGGCCGCGTACGCGTCAACGGGCGGACTGGCTGCGTCGCAGGCGGCGGCACTCCGCGCTGGCTTTGGATCGGGAGGTGGTGCAGGTGCGGAGTTCGAGCCGGATCTGCTTGCGGGCTCTTCGCAGGTGGGAGCGCACCCGTTCTCCTATGCCGGCACAGCTGGCACGACTGCTTCTGCTACTCATACTCAACAACGTTTGGCCGGCGGCGCGCGGTCCTCCCCGGCCGCGCCAGGCCTCACGCTCGGTGGACGGTCCTCCGCTAGCGGTGCCACGCCTCCCGGTGGGCAGCGTCCGACAACTAGCAACCCGTCTGCCCAACTCGGTCTCACCAGCCTGAACGCGGCCGGGCAGGCATCAAGGCAGTCCCAGCAGCTGCAGGCCCAGGCGACGCGAGCGGCTG
>RXOD01004958.1:0-16876 GCA_005223375.1 Amoebophrya sp. AT5.2 | reverse complement strand
CCGATTCCGGAGTAGCTTCCGGGGTCGCACCAGTAGAGTCGGTTTCTTCCGACCTCTTGGCGTCGCTTCCCGATACCGGAGTAGTTTCCGGGGTCGCACCAGGGTCGCTTTTTTTGTCGGCGTTGTCTCCGCTAGGCGCTTCGGGAGCGCGACTGTGAATCAATCATCGATCTATCGATTAAACTAATATCCTGTCACCATGCTGCGGTACAAAACAAAACCGCGGTCGTCGTCACGGATGCAAGGATTGATCTTCTACTGGAGGTTCTTGAAACGCGCAAGGCGATTACCGACTGACTGTACTGCAGTAGAAGAGTTGGCACTAATCAAATAAGTACTCGAAAACGTTGGCTTACGGCGCAGGTTCTTCTTCTGGTTCTTCCTGCTCCTGGAAGCTTTGCTGGTAGGCGGAGTCACCGTCTTGAGCAGTATGTGCCTGCGCCGGTTCGTTCATCGTCCCAGTAACGAATCCATCGTCAGCAAGAAACTGGCGCTTCTTCGTCCTCAGCTTTTGTTTGTTCTGCGACGCAGCAGAACGCAGATTGTGCTGGTAACCGGCGAGAACATCCCCGTCGGCGGCCACGATTCTCTCCTTCTCCAGGATTTTCGTGGTCCCAGCAACAGTCGTGTTGAGCAGCAGGACGGACAATGCCGCCACCGTGCGAAACCGCAAAGCACCACGACCCTCCATGGATTTGTCGTGTTACGCAGGAGTTATAAGAGTAGCTACTTAAATCGAGTCCCCGAAAAACAGAAACGAGTCCTACGAAGTTGGAAGTCAAAGGGCGGCAACCTTTGCTATGAGTGTAGTGCAAGGAGCTTGGAGATGGTGTCCAGGGCTATCAAGCGGAAAGAGGACCGCACAAACAGTATGTAAGTACTTATTACATTGAAATCGCGTTCGTCACGAGTAGCCGGATGAATACGCCAACGGTAACGAGTCGCCCTGTCATCCCACACCCAGCACCCACGAGAGAGTAGATCAGAAGTTTGTATTTGGCAAGACACCGAACAACAATGCAGTCGGACAGTAAGCAGAAAAGCTGCAGAACCAGGAATTCGTGCTGCACAACGAAGCAGAATCCACGTAGACGTTTTTTTCTGCAGCAAGGACAGTCGGAACACACGTAAATTTTCATTGCGTCGGCCGGATTTCGTTTATTGCGCTTTTTCAAGCCCCCTTCGCAATGAAAAACAGCTACTCGAGGTTGCACTTGTTCTGGTTTGGATCCGGAAGTGTGAAAGCTGTCGCTGTGATTTGTTTCGCAAAGAAAAATTACTGTACTCGCATGCGTTGTTGTGGCCGTCGGCCCGACGTTCGAACGCTTGTACTGATCCTCGAAATAACCACTGGGCCGCCCGGAATGCGAAATAGCGCTATCCTCAATTACTGAGACATCTGCCGCTATCTTCAGTTTTCTGATTTTGAACTTAAAATGATCGTACTGCTACCTAAACCTACTTTAACTTTTTTCTACGTACTACTAGTTGTAATTAACCGCCTCCGCACCCACAGACACGGGGGTGGCACAACTCTCGATCTCATTATTTCCCCGAGTCGCGCGGCTGTGCTGCCTGCTGAAATGCCGCCATTCTTTCTTTCAGTGTTGGCACGTGCTCCCCTCCCGCGGCCAGAGGCACCGGCGCCGACGGTACCGGTGCTGCCGACGCTCCCGCGGCCGAAGCGCCCCGAAACGTCCTTCCCGCGCCTGCTGCGACTGCCGCTGCGGGTCCCGCTTTCGGCGCCGCCTTGCCCGCCACCGGCGCCATCTTAGGCGCCGCCGGCGCCGTCTTAGCCGTCACCGGCACTGCGTTGCTGTACCCCTCCAGGCTGCCGCCCTGCTGGCTCATGCGCCGCACTAGCCCGGAGCTTTTACTCACGCGCCGCTTCACGGGCGGCGAGGCCGACGCGGGCGGCGCTGCGGTAGTTGTATTGGCCGCTGCAGCTGCAGTGGGGGCCGTGGCCGCCGCATTCCGACTCGGCCGCGGAGCAACCGCTGCGGGTTCCGCTGTCTTCGGCTGCTCCGCCTTCACCATCTTGTCCGTGCCTTCTGGCGCGGACGCCGCTGGCTTCTCGCGTGGTACGACGACCTTCGTAGTTTTTGTACTCTCCAGCTTCTCTTTGTGCCCTTCGGACTTGGTGAAATCGAACGAGTCGTCCCTTCCCGCCGGACTCCCACTCACCGGCTCTTGCTCGTCGGTCAGGTCGATCACGACCGCGCGGCTGCTCCTCCGCTCCAGCACGTTGCCCGCTTTCCCCTCCTCCCGGGCCCGCACCTTCAGCTTCGAGGCCGAGGGCCGCTTGTACTCCTCTTTAAACTCCAGAAAGTGCGGGAGGCCCTCCCGCACTTCCGACGGCTGGATGTACCGCTTCGACTCGAGCCGATTCCCCTTCGCCAGCTCCTCCTTCACGAGCTCCACCAGTTTGCGCCGCGGCGGCCGCTTGAAGTTCGTGGCCACGAACTCCTGCAGAATCTGCCTTCTCTCCTTCATCGTCTTCGGCTTCTCCGCCTCCTTCGCCGCCTGCGCCCGCGCGGCCGCCTGCGCGTCGTAGTCCGCAAACACGGCGGACGGTCTTTGTCCGGTTTGGGTCACATTCGCAGTCGTCTTCGTACCCATCGCGCTGGAGGCAGATCCGGTCGCGCCCGCGGTCAGGGCCTCCATCGCGGCGGCCTGGGCCTCGAGCCCGCCCTTCGTGAGCCCGAGTCGCTGCCGGCACTCGTCGGTCCGGCCCTGCGCAATCTTCGCGAGCAGCTCCTGCAGAAAGACGTACACACGCCGGTGCCGCGCGTGCAGAAAGAGCAGCGACTTGCCAACCATCACGTCCTGCATCGCGGTGAGCCGCGCCGGCGCCGCGGCCAGCGTGTCTTCCAAAAGACCGCCTTCCGCCTCCAGGTCGTCGTCCACGACCTGGTCTGCGTTGCCGTGTTGGGCCTCCATCTCGCGCAGAAAGGCCATGCGGTGCTCGTGCATGATCGCGCGCAGACACAGGTTCAGCAGGATCTCCAGAAACTCCACCACCTGGCTGTTCGTGTTTCCATTGCCCTCGGCTCCACTTCCGGGAGCTGCTCCGCCGCTGCCCTGCATCACGCTCCCGTGGTGCGGGCTGCTGTCGTCGGTGTTCAAAAGCACGAAGCGCGTCTTCGCCTCGATCGGGTTCATGGGGTCCAGGGTGGCGCTCTTGCGCTGCTTGCGCGTGAGGAGCTCGCTCTGGAACGCGCGGCAGAGGGGCTCGTGCGGCACACGCCAGTCGAAGCCCGGGCCCAGCAGCTGGAACAGGTTCGTGGTCTTCGTGGCCATCATCTGCTGCGACACGAACTTGTCGTCGAACGAGAACGCCCGCGCCTTCATCTCCTCGTCCGTCGACACCCGCGCGGCCCGCTGCGTCGCCTCCGCCACGTCCGGCGAGGGCATCAGCAGCCGAATGAACTTCAAACTGTGCGTGCGCGGCGGAGGAAGAAGCTTCGTCTCCTGTCCTTGTGTCGGGGGCTTGTTTGCGGCGGCTGCGCCTACCGCGTTGTCGTCGTCCTCCGTGGCCGTCGTACTGTCCGCAGCCGCGTCCGCGGCCCTCGCGAGCGCCGCCTCGTTGCCCAGCATGGTTTCGGACCCCGCCTGGATCGTCGACAGCATGTCGTTCATCTTCTTGCGAAAGCAGCTCGCGAAGCTCCGCGGGAAATTGGCAGCGTTCTTTCCACCCGTCGTCGGCCCAGCACTGCTGGCACCGGCGGCGGCGACTCCTTTCGAGAAATCGAGCAGGTTTTCCGCGTCCCCGCCGCTGAGCACGACCCTCACCAAGTTGACGCTGCTCCCGCGCAGCAGGCTCTCTCCGTTCGCGCTGAGACTCCGCTCGTTCCGCGCCACCCAGGTTTCGAAGTTGTACTCGACGCGCGCTTCCGTGTAGTGGATCAGCTGGAAGGTGACCGCGCTCGTGTCCCGCTCTTGCGCGCTACCCCCCATCACGGCCCGGTCCCGCAGGGACTTCTTCGCCGGGACGGCGTGCGCCTTCACTGCCATCGCTTGCTGCACCAGGCTTTCGTGGAACTCCTTGTCCAGGTTGCCCCCCCTGCGCGCGGTCTGCCGGTGCTGGCGGCCCTGCTCCGTCGGGGCGTGCAAAAAGTTGTCCAGCGTATCCGCGATCATGTTCATGTTCTCCATTAACCCGAAGCGTTCCTCCCGCGCCGGCTGCAGGTCCGCCAGGGTCTGCTTGCCCGCGAAGCGCACCCCCTCGCGCTTGTACAGACGCTGCACAGCGTCCAGTTCGGCCTCGAACACGCCCTGGAATTTCTCGAACGCGAGGTTCTTGAAGAAGTTGGTCCAGCTGTCCGTCACGCACGGCTCGTGCACGTCGCTCAGTCCGTCGATCACGGACACCACGGACTTCACGTCGCTCTGGCACAGGTGCGGCGCCATCCCCCCCAACTCCCGCTCCTTCAGCACCCGGCGCGCCTCCGTGAGGCAGCCCGGCCGCGCCTGGCACGGGATGATGGCCGGGCTGTCCACCGGCACGGAGCCTTTTATCTCCGGATCGCTGAAGGCGGCGGTGACTTCGTTCAGGACCGGCGCGATCTGCTGTGTGAGGCAGCGGTTGATCCCCCTTAATACGAACCGGTAGTACAGCCGCGTGTACACGACGCGGATGAATCGCTGCAGCTCGCCCTGCAGGAACGCCGGACTCGCGGCCCCCATTACATCCGCATCGCCGACCAATCCGTCCGCCACGTCCACCTCCAGATCGGTCTGTCCTCTGATGTTACCAGAAGTACTACCGGCGGAGTAGCTGTCGGACCGCTGCGAGGCGGCCGCGGACGTTTTCACCGGCGCGAAGGTGAGGAACGCGATCAGGTCCTCCGCGTCGACCCCCAGCATCTTCGCGGCGGCCTTCGCGCGGTCCACGGACTTTTTGGTGAGCCGGTTTGCCGTTGGAGATTCGACCTCGGCGAACTGGATTTTGTTCAAAATCATTAACCCCGCGAGGACGCGGGTGCACTCGACCACGTTCTTGTCCTGGATGTCGAGCATCGCAAACGCCTTCCGCAGACTCGAGTTCGCGAGCGTGACGCCCGCCTCCTGGAACAACGCGTTTTGTTCGTCCGCGAGCGTGTACGCCGACGCCCGTTGACTCCCCGCCAGGCTGAGCCGCGGCCCTGCCCCCGCCACGCTACTCTTCCTCCCCGGCGCGTTCACCACCTTCTGAAACTGTTGATCTTCGATCATGCGCTTTTCGATCATGCGCTCTGCTTCCCGCTCCTCCTTCGACTTGGCCTTGAAGTCCTTTTTCTCCTGCTCAAATTCCAACGCCGCCTCGCTCTCGTTCACGTACAGCTCTGAGTTCTCGAAGACGACGCCGCCGAACACGCGGTAGTGCTCTGTTGGCTTGTGGGTGTGCACAGGCCCAAAAGAGGGTTGGATCATCATGCCGAGACAGCGGTCCTCCTTGTCGAACACCATCTCCGTCATGTGGGGAAACGCCACCCGATTCGTCGGCAGCTGCGCGAACTCCCGCAGGACGTAGCAGGCGGTCCGAAACCGGTTGGTGAACGGAAAATCCAGATCCGCGCCGACCGCAGTCAGGCCGCCTGTTTGATGATTGATGACGATGGCGGGTGATGGTTGTTTTGTTCGATTTTTATCTCAATCGAGGATGATGGGGTGAGCAGGGGGTGGGGGCTATAGGAATCTTTGTTTACTAAAGAACGTTGGCGTCCAACATACATTGACTACGGGTGGCATCGAATTTGTTTGCACCACAAACATCGAATCGAAGAATCGCAAATAAATTCCTCCATTATTACCGATTTTCTCTTCGTCGTTGAGTCCTTCCAGCGGGACGCTTCTTTTCAGCAGCTGCGAGATCACGGTGTGTCCCAGCACTCGTCGGCTGTCGCCCAAGCACACGATCGTCGCATCGCTGTCCGTCAGCTTGCCCAGGCTCCGCGCGGCAAACGCGCCGCCCAGCCGCGCCGCGTCGAGCGGCGGACGAGAGGCGCTTGACCGCCGTTCCGCAGCGGCTTCCAGCTCCCCGCCGAGCAAAGTGTTGATGCCCTCCTCGCACGTGGCCTCGTTCAGGATCACGAGGTGGTTGTCGCGCAGGTTCCCGACGAAGGTCCACCCGACGTCGTGGGTCAAGCGAGACTTCAACAAACGAACCGCCTTCTGCTCATTCAAGTCCTCCCCCAGTCCCGCGAGGGACGACTGCTTGTTCAGAGATTTACCCGAGCTGCGCGCCATGCTGAAATGGCGGGCGTGGGGGTGGATGTTGCTTGGTATTGGTTAGACTCTGGCACTGTTTTACTGGCACTGTTTCATTTACCCGTGCACTCTACTCATCGGGTCTGCTTGTGGTACATGGTTTGGCTTTTGGATTTGGTTTTTTAACCGGGAGATTACAAAAATCGTCGACAAACCTCCGCTGCCATGGGGAACGGCGAACTGAAAACAGGGGACGTAATTTATCCAGAATCGTATCGGTGGCGAGGCGCTTACGCTTTTTTAGACGCAGAATCACGAACGACGCATGAGTGACGAGGTCCACGCGAGGAGACGGTCAGAAGAGTGATACGGATGGCCTTTGTTTTCAATTTTGCACGCCGAACGAAGTAGACGACCGATTTTGAGATACGGAACCTCCAACCGACAAGCATGTGTGTCCACGTAGGCAGCAGCACGAAGTTGATGATGTTAATCTTGCGGCGCTGACGCCTTGTTTGTTTGTTTCGATGCAGTCCGGGCCTGCTCAAATACGCCGGAAGTATGTTTGTGCTTCATTGCGGAGAACATCTTTAACGCCCGATAATGGAGGAATGATCGAGTCCAAGTGTACAGAAGCTCCATCCATCCGTTGCAAGCAAGAGACATTCAATGTCAGGGTTCCTCATTGATTCAATATCAGCGTCTAAATGTGACATTCAATTCGTGTCATAATGTACTAGCATTAGCATCTGGAATTTCTGGGTTCTTCAAGAGGACCACCCTCAGGGTCCTGCTTTTGTCGTTCTTGTTTTTGTTTTCCTTCTCTTTCCTGCAGCTTATGCAGCTGCCGAACTATGCAAAAAGCGATCCAATTCCATTCAATTCCCGGTCCGTTTCCGCATGAAAATCAATGCCATGAAAGTGATGGAAAGTGATGAAACCAGGATGAAGATATGCGTTCTGCTAGTGTGTTTAAGCAGACCAAAAATAATAAAAATTAGGTGAATCCAGGTGCGTTTTGCAGATAATTCCAGACAAGATCGCGCATGGAAAATAGTGAATTTCGAGGGCTTTTGCGTGCCCTTCGTTCGCTCGTTTGTTTTGTTTTTCGCTCCTCTGTTTTCTTGGAAACCCAGTGAGAAAACCTATGAATTTCAGTACTGAACTGGATAGAATTCGAATGATGAACAACGTAAATCTTACACCAAATCCAGGCCAAAAAAAACACAGACCCACCTGTATTTGTCAGGTGTACAGGTACGTTCGTTTTAGCAACCATTTACTGATCTTCAAAAATTCATAGTGCATCCTGCTCCGGCCTCCATTCATCGCCGACTAGCAAGTCGAGTCCGCTTCTGCGCCCTGATTCTGCTCGGTCGATGCTCCCACTCCTTCTTTGACGGCGGCAGTAGAGAGCTGCGGCTGTTCGTCCTCGGCGAGGATCGTGGGCAGCTTTTTTTGGGCGGCGCGGTCAACCATGCTGCCGAGCAGGCTGTTGTAGCCGTAAACCAGGTTCCACAGCGCCGCGAAGCCGTTCGGACCTCCGGAGAACTGCTGAATGCAGTCGAGGACGATCTTCTGCTTGTACGGCCCGAGACCGATAACGCCGTGCGTCATTCCGTCGATGCCGTTGGGCTGTTGCTCGAGCTTTTGCTTGGCCTCGGCAGCCTCCTCGGGCTTGAGCACTATGTCCACAACGACTGCGTACTCGGGCGGCAGCGTTACGTAGGCGTCGTCGAAGCCCAGCTCCACCACCAGCACGGGCTTGTCGCTCTGCGGGCATTTGTACTCCAGGGGCAAGTTGCATCCAGGGCGCGCCGTCATCAGGAGGAGATCCGGCGTGGGAGCGTCCTTCGCCGTGAAGGTGAACAAGGACAAGAAGGTCCCCTCCGTGCCCTCGGATCGAGCTTCTAACGGGCGCTGCAACCGGTCTCGAGAGCCAGACCCTGTCGGAGTTCGCCGCCGGTGGTCGTGGTTCTTTTTTGGACAACGATGCTTGTTGGCAGGCACTGAGGTGGTTGGACCCCGCCGTCACCACCCTGATCGATGGCGGAGCTGCGGGCTTTTTTTTCCGGTTCGGTTTCCGTATGGAGGAGCTGCAGCTCCCGATGCGCCCTTATCTTGGCTTCGAGGCCGTCCCTGCTCATTGGGAGCCTGTATATGCTCCTTCGTTTCAGGTGATCTTCCGCGAGAGGTCCGAGCCTCCCTGGGACCGCCTGGAGGCAACATTTGAGGCAGAGGCGGCCATGGAGGAGCAGATGTGTGGGAGCGAAGGACGCTCCCACGCCGGATCTCCTCCTGATGACGGCGCTCTGCGGGCAAGTTGGTCGTCGGGGAGATCCGGGTCGGCGACGAGTCGCGAAACGTTCAGCGCGATAGTGCCCGAGTGCAGCTCCGCGTAGTGCGCCATGCGCTCGCCTTCGCAGAAAAACCTGGCCTCCAGCGAGTCCCCGCCCGCGAACACATTGCGCGTGCCGCCCACGCGGAGGAAATCGTCGGCCTTCAGATAGCCCGCCTCGTTCGCCGCGGCCTTCAGATTTGGGCGGACCGACCTCTTGAAGTGCGCGCAGTTCGCCCGGTATCCGGTGCACCAGTACACGCGCGTGCCGGCGACGCTGATCTGCAGGTCGCCCGACTCCGTCTCGAAATAGTCGCCACCGGTGTACGGGAGGATGCGGTCGGACAGATGCACCGACACGCCCATCTTCTCGAGTACCGGCAGCGTTTTGTCGTGCGCGCCCGGCAGCCGCTGCATCAGCGCTGCGTGGCCGTGGACCAGAATCACCTCTTTCTCGGGGAACACGTATCTCACGTCGGCGGCCAGCTCGCAGCCGCACACGCCACCGCCAACCACGAGCACGCGAGCGCTTTCCGTGATGTTCTCTTTTTCTTTCTCCATGCGGTTGCGGCGCG
Organism: Amoebophrya sp. AT5.2; assembly: GCA_005223375.1. NCBI lineage: Eukaryota > Dinophyceae > Syndiniales > Amoebophryaceae > Amoebophrya > Amoebophrya sp. AT5.2. The sequence goes on along the minus strand of RXOD01004958.1, from coordinate 7,774 downwards.
CGTCGGTCGACGTGGTCTCGGTCTTGATGTCCGAGTGGTACGTGGTGCCGCTGAAGTTCACGCAGAAGTCGAACGGCACGATCTGGCGCTGCGCACCCACGACAACGTGGTTCTCGTTCACCTCCAGCGCGCGCCCGACTACCAGGGCGTTCTTCTCGCCCAGATACTCCTTGTGCGGCAGGTGGCTGGTGTCCCAGTGCTCGCCGCCCTTTACCATCGACCGGAAGATAATCGGCGTGTACTCGAAGTAGGTTTTCTCGTCGATCAGCGTGAGGTGCGCCTCGGGCGCGATGTGACGCATGAGGCAGCAGAAGTGTGCGCCACCGAAGCCACCGCCGATCACCACCACGCGCTTGCCGCGGCCCATGCGAACCCGTGGCGGCGCCCTCTGCAGCGCGTCGCGCAGCGCTTGCAGCGGAACGTCTCCCAGCTTTTCCCGAATGCCCGCGGCGACTTTGTCGATGTCGACAGCAGGTCCTTTCGAATCTCCCGTCTTAGCGTCAATCTCGAACTCGAGCAGCATCTTCTCGTTGCACGTTTTCAGGAAGTCGTCGCGGATTTGTTCCGTCGAGTTGGCGTCCGCTGCGTTTTGCTGCAGCTTCTGGTACCGTTGCAGGAAGTCTACGGAATCCTCTGACAGTCCCATTTTCTGGAGAACAGCGCGCATACCGCTGAGCAGCAGCGGGTCCTGCAGCACGCTTTCGAGCGAGAGCTGGTCACTGGTCCGCGCCCGCGCCTGACTCTCGAGCGCGCGCAGAGCAAGACGCGATTGGTCGGGCATCGCGACGCCGTCATCGTCGGCTTCGTTCTCGTCGACGACCGGCGAAATCTGAATCTTGTACTTCGCCGACGCGCTCTTTTTCGCAACATCTACGACCGGCTTATCTGCACTGACTTCGGTGTCTGCCACCACGCACAGGCCCGGGTCGGCGTCCACCAGCGACACCTTGGGCTCCTGCGATTTTTTCACGCGCGCCTTCCCCTCTTCCAGGTAAAACGTAAATTTGCCGTTACCCTCGGCGAGAAAGGAGACCTCGGGAGGCAGCTCTTCGTCTTCTTGCGCCGAGGCGATGATCTCGGACCGGATGGTGGACAAATGCGCCTTTTCCGGAATCAGCACGAAGCCGGCGTCGACGTCGACCTCCTGCTTCGTTTCCCGATCTCGCACGCTAATGCGCCACACCTTCCGGGCTTCCTCGAACGATGCCAGCAAACCCGTGAGCGCGTCGCCGACGGTACCGTGCCGAAAGACCGCGTTGAACTGGAAAACAGAGACCGAGTCGCCGGAACTGCACAATCCCAGTTTCAGCACGTCGTCCAACTTGGCGGCCGAGGTAGCAGTGGTCGTCCCCGCGGCACTTCTATTGTACTCCGCGAGCAGCGCGTCCCGGAAGAGCGTCCAGGAGATTTCGCGCGTGGTTTCCCCGAAACTCCGAGTCCAGAACTTGCACGCCTCGGGGTTTGTAATCAGTTTCACCACGCTCTCTTTCAATGCGGCGGTGTGTGCGGCCGTCTGCGTCGTAACCGTAACTAGCGAGGTCAGGAGGTCAACCTGCTTGCGCAATTTGGTCTCGAAAAGCCTCACCCGCTGCAGGTCGGCCAACGACGTTTTCGCACCACGTCCCGCGCAGCTGCAGAGTTTCGCCGTCGCCCCGCTCTCCCTCAGAGCCATCTCCGCCGTGAACGCGCGCACGTCGTCGAGAAGCAAGCGCGTTTTCTCGAGCCCAACACGCATCGAAGAAAGTGAGGCTTCGTCTTCCGACCCCGCATTCTTGCCCAACTCCGCCACCAGAGCGGTAACCTGGGCCACGACCGTGTCCAAGTCCCCGCACTCGGCCTTCAGCACCTTGGAAGCTTCGATGTGCTCGTGAATGGAGTCAGCCAGCACCTTGGTGAGCTGCACCAGATCCGCTACGACCATTACCAGCGCCATTTTGGAAGAAAGGAAAGGGACAGGGGAAATCAGAAAAAACTTAAGCCTTAGTTTTCCACGCACGAAGTTAATTTCTGAAACCGACAAGCGCACGTCCACAGATTTTCTTCTCCCGCTTCTGACGGAATAGCACCGCGTCACTGAAGAACTGTAGAAACTTTAGTATTCCGGCCACCGTATCCGTAAGATAGGGCCACTATTTCGATAGGATCGCTTTCGTTTTACAACTTTCAATATACGTCCTGAACTGACAACCCTTTTCATCGTGTACAAGTGCAACATCTCCCATCTTTGCCCTTATTCTGGTGCGAATGTCGTTAGTTGAGCTAAAGGCATGATCCCGGTTTGCTGCGAACCGTGTATAACTATTCCTTATCTTTGCCCTTATTCTGCAGCCGAGCTTTACGTTTACCTTTACATCGCTAGTCCTACTACTGTCTGAACTTACATCGAGTAGTTTGAAGAGAAATCCATAGGTACACTACATCGCTAGTTTCAAGCAGGTTCCTGCCCCTGCGGTGTCTCATAATGAGTTGTCGAGTCTCACGCTGAATATTGGGTGCAGCTATTTCAGAACATCATCGAGCTCTCATCTAACGTGGGTTGCGACAGTTGCGAGTGCGACTTTAGATAAATATATTTATAGCATTGGATTTCAATTATACTTCCTTACACACGTACTCTACATCTCAGCTCTACTCCGCAAGCTTGGGTCGTTTTGCCTCGGCGGCTCCTTCCTCGCGCTCTGGTGCGCAAGAACTACGCTTCATGTTGTGCACGATGTCTACCTTCTCGGCCGACCCTGCGTGTTTCGCCGGCGATCCCTGCTTGCTGGGCGACGCGACCTTCCGCTCGGACTTCTCTTCCGTTTTCGTGACGGCGACGCCCTCATTCGCGTTTTCCGTTCGCGCCTCCGCCTTTTGTACGACCTGTACTGCCTTTTCCGCTTCGGCCTTTCGCAGTTCCGCCTCCTCCTTTGCGCGCTTCTCTTTCGCTGCCGCTTCCCGCGCCGCCAGCGTCGCCGCCCGATCCGCAAGCGCTTTCTTCGCTCTCGCTGCTTTTTCGCTGTACTCCGTGACCAGCTCCTTTAACTTTTTTGCGATCGGGCGGAAAATTTCCGTTTCGATCAGCTCCATCCAGCGTTGCCAGATCAGCGCCGGCTCTTTCTTCTTTTGCTGCGCGGTGAAACCCCCCCACCAGCGCTGGTGCAGCTGCCCCGAGCCGTACAGGCTGAAGTTGTATTTTCCACCTTTGCTGCGGCTCGCGACGATCTTCAAAGAGTTCGCAGTCATCTGGTACACGCTCTGGCCCCAACCGGAACCGGAAAACCGCCTCTCCCAATCCGTCTCTTCGCGCCGCCGCTCCCCGTCCGACAGCTTCGCCCGCTCCGTTTCAAGATCGTGGATCTGACCCCAGATGTTTTTCTGCACGTCGGTGATGCCGCTTTCAAATCGGCGCGCGCCACCTTGATATTTTCCTCGAGCTGTTTCAAATTCTGCGCAAAACCGGGCCACGCGGCGGCCGCGCTGGCGGAGGTGCCGGGGGGGAGGAAAGCGACACTGTCGTCGGCGAGGAAGGCGAATTTTCCCCACTTCTCGCGGAAGTAGGCATTGATCTCGTCGTTGGAGGCGCAGGCGGCGGGGAGCCACGGGTGACGGGCCTCCTTCGGCGGAGCGAAGAGCTCAGGCAGCAGGTCATCGAACAGGTCCACCCAGTCGTCCCCGGGCTTATCGAGGGTGCAGGTGACCTGCCCAGGCTCAACAGCGACAACAGGCCGCTTCGACGATGCAGAACTTGCGGCAGGTACGGCCTTCGACCCCGCTTCAGCGACCACGTTCGTGTCTACTTTCGCTTTCCCAGCCTTTCTTCCCTTGCCCTTCCCGGCTTTTTTATTTCCCGTATTCCCAACCTTCGCCGCTTCCTTTTCCGCTGCTTTCGCCGCTTTTGCCGCTTCTTTTTCGGCTGCTTTCGCCGCTTTTGCCGCTTCCTTTTCTGCTGCTTTCGCCGCCTTCGCGGCTTCCTTCTCGGCTTTTTCTTCCGCGTCTCTTTGCTCCTTCTCCAGTTTGCGCTTCGCCCTCTTGAGCACATTCAAAATGCGGACGGCAATCATGGATCTGCTGAACGACGCCACGTCGTAAACCGTGAGGTCACGCATGCCCCGAACGATGTTCCACATGCCCTCGCGAGAAGGAATACCCATCAGCCCCATCTCCGTGACAGGGACTTTCGCCATCTTCGCCGCGAGCACGGCTTTGCTGGCACGCGGATTCAGCCCGGCAGATGCGCCGTGGCCTTGCAGCAGGTTGTGGAGGTCCTGTCCGGTGCAGTACGAGAGGTCCGCGACACTCAGGAAAAGATCCTCGGACGCCTCCATCTTTCTCGGTATGAACTATGCAGCCCCTCAGCGTCAACGTTAATACCTCTGGAAATTCTACAGTTCTACGAAGGCCGGACGATTGGTTTTGCATTCCAACCCCGATGCAAGTGATAGTTCTGACTATTTTGTGGCGTTCCGATACTCTCGGTCGAAGTCTTGCCGCAGACTCGAGCATGGCGACCACGAATAAAGGCGCGCTCAAAAAGCGTCTTGTCCTCGTCGACAGTACTCCTCGTCACATGCATCTACTCATCTCTCGTGTTGGTTCCCAAAGTAACAGTAGATTCGAGAGCGAGGGTGCGCCCTGGCAACGGCTTGCTTCGGTGCACGCCGACTCTGCCCTCACTTGGACTTGGCGCCTCTGTTTCTGCTGTGAATGATGGATGAGTTCCCGATGGAGGGCCTTTTTGGATTGTTTCGGATTCGGTATCGGTTCTCCTTCTCCGAGTCTAGATCAATCAATGCGCAGCATGTAGTAGCCACTGAGTAGTGTAAGTCTATCTGCGAATTATTGTACTTGTACAGTAACAACACTCATTGCCATCGTCTCTTTTGAGTGGCTTCGGTAGCAGGGTTACTGTACTAGCAGGGGTAGTTCTTGTATTGGACGTACTATATTTCTTTTCGTGTGTCTTCATCTTCTGGATATACAACGACGGGTCGTTCTTTGTTATTAGGCGCAATCGTTTTTTTCATACATACTTTACGTGTTCGAGAAGTGTTTTGCATCGAAGCATTGTCTGCGGTATGGCGGGCGCGCATCAGCTGGCCGATCGATGTGATCCATCGCCCGGGCTGTCGGCAGCCCCCTTTTTCCAATAGAAAAGATTCAATAGTCACTTCAAACGTACACCCCCACTTCCTCGAGGTCCCTTGGCTTGATGTTGGCCTTCAGCAGCTGGGCCTTCAACCTCGCTTCCATCTGCTCGAACAGTTTGTCGTTCATGATGTCTTCGGGCGACGATTTCGTTGCTCCCCCAAACACCGAATCCCACACCGAGTTCATCGAGCTCAGCAGCAGCCCCTGTGTGCTGCTGCTGTGTGCGTTTTGATTGTTCAGGTTCATCTTCAGGGAGCGCTTTTCCACCTTCGTGAACAGTGGCTGCAGGTCCTCGTTCCGGAGCACCCGCGACGTCTCGGCCAGCACGGGCGACGTCCGCCCAGGAGCCCCCCCGGTGCATGCCCCTTCCTCACCGGCTCCGCACGTCGAGGCGGGGTCTGTGTCTGTGGGGGATTTCGCCACTTGCACCTCCGCGACACGGTGCAGTACGTTTGCGCGCTGCTCTCCTTCGTCGGCGAACACAGCTTCGTAGCGCCGGTTGCTTTTGTTCCCCGCGCCGCGCTTGTGCTTCGGACGGTGCTGCGTCTCCTGGTCGCGTGGTTCCGGCACAGTTGTCCGACGATCCGTTTTTTCCAGGAGGTTTCTTCCTTCTGGCATCTTTCCACTGTCCGCTTCATCCGCCCCCACCTGGTAGAAGGAGCCGGGCTTGTGCAAGAGAGAACGACGCGGTCGTGGTCCTTCCGAAGCACGAGAGTCGTGCTCCTTCAGTTTCAGCCCCGCGTCGCTCTTCGCGGCCAGGTCGGGTTCCGCCGAGTCGCTCCCCAGGGCCGCGTCGTCGCCAACTGCGAGAATTCTGGAAGCGCGCGCAAGGTGCGGCAAAAGAGTAAGGGCACCCGAAACCGTCGCGAGAAACGCGGTCGCCGCGGCGGATGCGCGGTAGCTTTTGTGCCGACGTTCGGCCTGGGCCGGCCGGGCGGAGGGAGTTGGAGAACTGCGCGCCATCTGCTCGCTACACTATGCAGGCTGACGTTGCATCTACTTTGAATTTTATCGAAAATGCAGCTGTCGGAAATCCAGTCCGCAATCTGCTGCTGTCCCTGCGCGAAGGGCAGCGGTGTTCTTCTCCTTGCGTGCTGAATCTGCTGGGAAAATAAGTGGACCGAAGATGGTGCAGTGAGGGCACGTCCTGTGTTCAAATTGCGCGAGGTGTGATTCAGAAGATTTCTTTATCAGGCGAGCGTGCAATGTCGCCCCGAAAACGGTGTCAACACGACGAAGAAAACGAAAGCGCATGAACGAGGACGACAAAATTAAGTAAATGAATCACGATCACGGCGGTGCTACACGACGAAAACATCTACCGAAGAACTCGTGAAATGAGCGCAACGAAAACGATTCATTCACATCGACATTTCAGTCATTGGACGAGGCTGGTTTTGGGGCGTGCCGCCCCGACCTCCCTTATCTCGAGCACGGAACATGGCCATCACGAAAGATGCGGCGGTCAGCAGCATTTCGATTTCGGCCTTTGGAGCTTGTCCGCTGCTATCGTCGGTCCCATGCTTGGTTTTCATCGGACATTCCACATTCCTGGCTGTCTGTAGACCCCGTAGCTTAACTTCGTCCCTATGGTTTTTATCGGCGATCGGTTCGCTCTCTTCAAGTAATTCGTCCACAGAGCAACCACTTCGGCGTCGTCGACTTTGTCCGCCAGGAACACTGGTTCCAACGCGCGCCCGTGCGCTGCGTCCCGAGAGAGCAATAGTTCTGCTGCATGACGTTCCCGCAGCGCTCTGAACACGTCTATGAGCGCCGGGTACTTCTTCACCGTCGTCGTTCCTACTGGAGCCGCACTTCCGACCGCGGGAGCGGGTGTTACGACCATCGCCGGCGAGAGGGTTTTTACGGGTTTGGCGAGCTGGGGGCCGTTCAGAGACACAAGCAGCTCCCATTCGTCCCTTTCTTGGTCCACGAACTGGCCGCCGTGTTTACCCCTCCCCGGATCGCGCACCCAAACGTGGACCGGGTCGTAAAAGGCCACGCGGCAGGCGGTGGCGCCCGGCTGCAGCTCGCGGATCTTGCGAAACGCCAAAAGTTCTGGGAAGTCGCGTCCCTTCTTCTGCACGAAGAACTGCACGACCGGGCTCGGTGTCAGCACTGCTTTCTGGTGCTGAGCCCGCGGCTCCGCGGTTGGCGGCACCTTGCTCGTGACGCAGAAGTAGATCCCCCGCACGGCCAGATCCATCCGTTTCACGTCCACCGTGACCAGGTCCGCCCACGGATCGCGCTCCGCGCTCCCGGCACTCGACGTCGATAATTTTTTCCCCCCCGCGCCATCCGCCCCCGCCGCAGCCCCCGGGTAGACGTAGGGCAGTCCGAAGCCGAACCAGAACAGCACGGGGTCTTTCTTCGCCATGTGGCGGCGGTAGCCCAGCGAAAGGCCGTCCTCGCCGAACCACTTGCCCTTGTACTCGTGCGGGTCCGGGTTGTAGTCGGCCGTGTCCCGGAAAAACGAGGCCGCCAGCTTTCCATTGAAGTTGTACACGCCGGTGAGAAGATCCACCAGCGCGTGGCCCGCCATCTGCCCCGGATACAGGCTGTACACGATCGCGCCCGCCTTCAGCAGCTGCCCCAGCGGCACCTGTCCCGGCGCGGACACGAACACGATCGTCTTCGCGTCGAT